>JALPQI010013119.1:0-29542 GCA_025490895.1 Thaumatotibia leucotreta
TGCGTTACCTTTTAATTTCCGCTCTTAAACAAGGGTTGTATAAAATACTAGTAATAACCTCAATAAATAGCATTTCATAAAATAAACATAGTGTTTAATCTTTCGAAACGAATTATTTTATTAAAACATATATAAACAAACAGTATTTATTTTATAAAAAATCGTGATTACCACATTAAAAAAGCTGTCATTTCTCGAAATGACAGTCGTTTGACACTTGTCACTTACGCGCACCATAAATGACGACGTCAAAACTCAAAACGCATATTTTAACATACATTATCGCTTTATCTAATTGTAAATCATGAACCAATATATCACTTTCAAAAGCTTGCATTTTAACAACTTAACTTCACACTTTTACACCTATAATGTAGTAAGCGCCTTTAAAAAGATATCCACATAAGTCGTTTAGTTATAAGGTGTGTGCAATCGACATGTATGTCAAAACAATAAATACCGATCGAGATTAACAGATATCGTGGTGTGGATTTCAAAATGGCCGACACTGATCGTTGCTCAATACGGGGTATGCGATGTATGGGCATGATTGGTAGGGTATTCTGTTACGAAGAATTTATCCATTCGAACTGTAGAAGAAAAATCGGCTAAGAGTATTTTGGGCCATTCTCAGTGCAGGGTTTCTTGGTTATTCAAAAATGGCTGGGACGATTATGTTCAAAATAGTTTTATTTTAAAGTATGCTGTTAGCCCATTCCCATTATTTATTTTATATTTTTCCGACTCATGTACAAAATTTAGAGAAGATGTGTGATACATTTTTTGAATTTTCCATTCAGTTACCGCCATACAAAATGTATGAAAAAATGGTTAGGGAATGGAAAAAAATGATACAAAATTTGTCTCTTTATCACGATCGACAGAACTCACGATTCTGAGTGGTAATCATATTAAAAGTTCCAAATCCAAAAAAGGGGGCTCCATTTTTATGGTAAGCGACAAAGTGTGACGTTTTTACTAAAATGATATCGTGATAATTGGAAATCATAAAATAATGTGAGTATGATTTCTAATTATCACGATATCATGGTCACACTATATAAAATTTCGCAACCATGGCCACAAAAATACGTTAACAAACGATCTGTCCGTCTGCATCGCACAAAGCTCCTAAACGAGTCGTTAATCAGCCGTGTCCGTGTCGCCGGCTGTCCGTGTCCGTCACTGGGACATTAGTCATCGGGGCATTCTGCAAAATTTTACTCCTTAAGGTGCCGTTGTCAATAAGTGTGAAGGGGCTTTTCAAAAGGGCTTACTCAAAAAAATACCCGAGTTTTACCCACGCCACTCTGTCTACAAGTATTAAGTTTTGAAAGACACTCTTCAAGTACGGAAAAAAAGAAGTGGAAATAACTCGGTAGTCTGTCATTAATTTTATACGTTTTTCCATGTATAGTAATAAAAAACGATGGTTCACATTTTATAAGATTTTATTTTAATGTAAAACTAGTGAGACATAAATTGCAATGACAATTTAGATTAGACATACGCTTATAAATTATAATAATAATAATAATCATTTATTTCAGACTAATTACAGCCCATAGGTATTAATACATGTTATTCTTACGTTAAATTAAATTATTTAAAATACAAATGAAAACTCGCATAAAATAATGATAAATTAAATTAAATTAAAATTACAATGAGTTATTAATAGTATAATATATGATTATTTAGTCCAGTTACGGGACACTGGTCCATGCAATGACAGCCAATGTCCCATAAATGGACAGTCAAATCTGCCTGCGACGACTGCCAGCAGGGCGTTGCCGCTAGCGCGCGCGCGGCGCATTGCGGAGGTGGCCCTCTTGCGCATGGTGGTGTGGAAGCAGTCCACGCGCGCTTCCGCGAACATGCCTGAGGCGCTACAAAATCGCGGTAACCGCAGCAACGCCCTGAAGGCGTTATTATATTGGACGCGGAGAGCGTTATATGCCTTAGTCGTATAGTTAACCCACAGACTGCTCGTATAAAAAATGGTGCAATATGCTCGAAACAGCGTGATTTTCACATTAATTGAGCAACGAGCAAACCTGCGGGCTATCATGTTAGGGCTTGTGCATAAATCACGCGAGGTCCTATAGGGGGGGAGGGGGTCCAAGAAAACATCACGAAAGATCACGGTTGGGGAGGGGGGGGGGGGTACAAGGAGACCTCACGTGTATTTTTTCTACGATGAATAAACTAAGAAATATTGTGAATTTCGGCTAGCGAACGTGAAAAGTTTAATGAGAAAAATACACGTGAGACTGCTAGGGGGGGGGGGGGACTAGCCAAGAAACTCACCAAACATCACCATGGGGGAGGGGGGGGTCAAAAAGTAGCCGAAAAAACCTCACATGATTTATGCATGAGCCCTTAGCTCTAACTGATAACGCTCTCCGCTCCCGTTCAATGTCATCATCATCCTTCAGATTGTCGGTCAGTATATGGCCCAGATACTTAAAGCGGTGGACCCGCTTCAATGGCACACCCTTAAGATGTACAGGAGGTACATCCGACGGACATTTGGCCCCCGCTCTGAAAACCATAAGCTCACTCTTCTTAGCATTGTATACTAATCCATGACGATCAGCAAACTGCTCGCAGATACTTATGAGTTCGCGGAGGCCTCCAATCGACGCACTCAGCAGCGCCATGTCATCAGCATAGCTAATATTGTTAAAGCTGACCCCGTCGATGTGACAACCGACATGACGACTGCTGAGCGCCTCGATTAGCTCATTTACATACAGGTTGAAAAGTGTGGGCGAGCTCAACCCCCCTTGTCTCACGCCACACTCCAACCTGTACCCGTCCGAAATAGTGTCCCCCCACCTAATATGGTTGACCTGGTTTCCGTACCAGTATTGAAATATTTGGATGAGCTCTGCAGGCAAGCCAATTTTCCTGAGCTTATCCCATAACATGTTATAGGAAACCAGGTCAAATGCTTTCGACAAATCAAGAAAGCAGGCGTAAACGGGCGTACTTCGATCAGTATAATATTTTACGGCATGCTTCAAACAAACAATCGCGCTTTCTGTGGAGAGTTTAGGTCTGAACCCGAACTGGTTATCATGAAGCTTTGTGTAGTTGTTGAGATGTCTATTAAGCATGCCGTCCAATACTTTGGCTATAACCGTTGCCAATGAGATAGGCCTGTAGTTTGATTTATTTCCAATATCTCCAGTTTTATCTTTAACAATAGGCACCACGACCGTTCTCATTAGCTCCGTTGGCAGATACGAGTGTTTAATACACATATTAAACAGCGTTGCCAGAAGTGAAGGCAGGAGCGGACCCGCGTACCGCAAATGCTCGATACTATTATGCTATTAATCAAATAATGCTCATGCTATTATGCTATTAATCAAATGTTATCTACAGAGTGCAACCCTTTAACTTTCAAACTAAGGGTCAGAATTGTTCATAAAAAAATCACATTTTAAATCGTTCATCAAAATGTTTCGCACGTGATAAAAGTTATTGACCCTTTTTAGGGTTCCGTAGCCAAAATGGCAAAAACGGAACCCTTATAGTTTCACCATGTCTGTCTGTCCGCAGCATAGCTCAGTGCAGGCCACTGCTGGGCAAAGGCTCTCCTCGTTTCCTCCATGCACCCGGCAAGGTGGGCAAAAATGGTTTCAGACTGGGACCCACGGGAAACCTTCGGTGGTGCTGGCCGGGGCATTGGTAGACCGAGAAGGAGATGGCGGGACGACCTGGACGCATTCTATCCAAATTGGTGGGAGTAACGAAATATACATTATGGTCTAAAATTCCTGTTGTTGTAGGCATGTAAATAATATTATGAGTGCAAGTACTGGGCCAGCGTTGGGACCAAGCAAAATAGGCACGTTTGATGTAGAGTTGCGGAAAAAAATGGCCAGAATACAACAACAACAACAATATGATGAGTATCGGTATCCGCCAGATCACAAGCAAATCAAAATTCAATTTAAACACGTCAAAATTGATGGTGTTAAAAGCATTAAAACTCTCGCATAATCGCTGCCTAATTAAAATTTCCCTAATTTCTGATATTTTAATTACTTTTAATAAGCTACACCAAACTTTTTAATTCGAAACCCTCATAATTCAAACGTGATTCTAGATTTTTCCAACACACGTTAAGCTGTGTCCACACTCGTGCAGATAAGGCACGATCCCTATTCAAACCCTAATTAATTGAGAACCGTGGTGTAGAAAAAATGCGGTGTCATGTAGACTTGCCTTTAGGTGACATAAGCGAGTATGTATCTTATATTGTTAGGTTAAGTATTAAAATGGGGTGTACAGTGAGCGAAGGAAGTCTATCAGTTTTGGAACTTAAATTGCAAGTAATAGAGTCGAAGTGTGGTGGATATTTTTTGCTGGCTGTACTGATTTTGGATACATCATGGTGCTTGGTTAATTTGAAAGGGTTTCTTGTATGTACTTGTATAGTCAGTTATTGGGTCTAATCTAACTAATCAAAGTATGTACGTCTACATAAGTATAACTATGCACGTATACCTACTCCATTTCAAATATCATGGCCCGATGTCACTGCAAAGTTTTATGTGTATGAAGTATATACACTGAGCTTTAGTTAGTTGGATTTTGTGTAGGTATATTCAGATTCAGAGTGTCTTGCTGGTATAATTTCAAAATTGTCACTGGTAAATTCGTACCTTGATATAATTTAAACCTATAACTAATAACCTATATACAGGCTGATTATTTATCACCGTTCAAATTTTAAACCAAATTGAAGAACTCTTACAATGGGAACGACATCCGATTCGAAACAAAAAAAAAGCTGATGTTCAGTCAAGTGCAAAAATAAGTATCGAAAGAATCCGCTCATAAATATGTTACGACGTTCTTATTAAGGTGCGTTCAAACTAAAAGAGCATTCGCTGTTCTGACCTCCCACTCTACGAAATTCGATCGGTACACAACACGTGATTGATTGATTTCGTAGAACGGGCGCTAGACGCTGTTCTCTTAATGCTCTTTTGGTTTAAACGCACATTTACACAGAATTAGAGTGCACTGGGACATATTTTGAACATTTTTGTGTACACCTTATTTTGTCTTTGACTGTTCCATACATTTCCGGCTACCACCTATATATCAGCGTTTGTATAGAACATCCGTTTTTTTCTTCTCGAATCGGATTTCGGTCCCATAGTAAAACTTTATTACTATGACCTCTAAATAAACCTTCTAAAATTTTAACGGTTAATAAAAAATCACGCTATATAAAACGTAAAACAATTCGCAGTAGGTACTCGATTTTTGAAGGGAGTTTAATAAATAAAGCACTAAAACTCTATAAATATTGGATGTCATATACCGATGAAAAAACGACCAATATCACCGACGTCCGAAGTGGGGATCGAACCCACGTGCTCAGCTTTCATATAATGACATCCAATATATATAATTTATATAGTATTAAGTGGTGTGACTACTGGGGAAAATATAAAAGCACAAATCAAAATATTTAGTAAATAAATAAAATAAATAAATAACTTGGGACATTTTACACAAATCAACCTAGTCCCACGGTAAGCTCAATTAAGGCTTATTTATGATGTGGGTACCAGTGGACGATATATATAATAGATAGATACATATAGATATTATACGAGTAGATACTTAAATACATAGACAGCCATGACCACGGAACAAATATTTGTGATAAATAAATACACAAATAATGCCCTCGCCGGGATTCGAACCCGGAACCTCCAGCTTCGTAGGCTGGGTCGCTACCAACTAGGCTACGGAGGCTGAGAACACAATTTAGTTACTAAATAAATTGATATATGTTTTCAGTTTCACAATACGGTTCACTAAAACTCTGGTATTTTTTTTATTCATTCCACGCTGTATAGCTTTGACGAACAAAACTAGCTTAAATCGATATCCGAAAACTAACAACTATTGTGAACGGAACTCCAATAGTGGCACGTACCGGCAACAAATAACGTGACAAAAAGTTTATTGCATTGCAACTTGTAGTGCAAGTGCATTCGCGTTGCATAGCGAGACGAGCGACCTAATGATTTATTTATATTTAGTAATTATCTATGAAATTGGCGTTAAAATATTATCGAACTGGGTTACTGACGTATTTAAGTCGGTGATTGCTCGACATGTTTCGACCCATTAAGAGGGTCCTCGTCCGGAGCACCCTCCGGGCTTTGGCCAAGAGTGCTCCGGACGAGGACCCTCTTAATGGGTCGAAATATGTCGAGCAATCGACTTAAATACGTGAGTAACCCGGTTCGATAATGATTTAATATGTTTGAGTCTCACGTTAGTTGTAATTCTGAAATTAGTGTTTTTCGCCATAGACTTTAGTTGATCCCTAGTTTTATTATCTAAAGAGTAACTCAGATATTTAGACATACAACGTGCCAAGAACACGCGCAGGTGCCAGGGCCCGTTTCTCAAAAGCTTGTAACTTGTATTACAAGCGGAAGTCCTTATACAGGGTGCTCGCAAGGAAACCGCAAGATTTTAACATTCTAGACATCAAAATAAACAAAAAATATTATGAGACCAAACGCCAAATTCCAAAAAAAAAAATTCTTTTTTTTTAGACTTTATGAATACTTTTTAACATTTCCAATACTTTTTATCATAACAACAATTTGTTAAAATTAATTTTTTAAATGTTTTTTTAGGGACAGGTTTTTTCGTCAAGTCTATTCTTATTTTTTGATTGTCAGGCAAAAGATGTGGTAATATTAGAACACATTGCGGTAGCATTGTAATCAAAAAGAAGTTTTATGACGAGTTACGTCAAAAAACTTTTTCCAAAAAAAGGTTAATTAGGTATCTCTGGAACCAAGCCGAATCCAGGAAATTTTATATAACATTAAATACTCTAAATATGCTCAGGAATTCAGCATTAAAATTATGCGGGTTCCTCGCGAGCACCCTGTATTATTATTTGTTTTAAAAAGTGACTTCCACTTGTATTACAAATTACAAGCTTTTGATAAACGGGCCTCAGGTGCACCTACATGTGCACAGGTGCACACGTATTTGGTGAGGCTCACCCTTAAATTAAATAAATGAACGAATCAAATCGCATCAACTTTTTAATGCCTATTTCAGTAATACATTATGTATCTAAAATGTTACTAATGTCATGTCATACTATTTCCAAAACACGCAACATCTCCCAAATAGTTGCCCGGGAGAGCAGCCGCCAAGTTCAGGCACGGAGCGCATAATTTTACACAACTTGGTTGCTCGTGTAATCCGCGTTACATGCAAACAATGTTGTCTGAAAGTTGGTGACATACGTTAATAAGGAAGTGTGCGACATCACCTGTAAACCTGTAATGGAGACAGAAATATTACATTATTTTTGTTATTTTATAAAGACTAAAAGTTGTACATATGCAATCATTAAAAAACGGGCTTTTATCGCTTCTCACAAAGGTTCTAAGACAGGTAATTTGCATGAACATTGGAATTTTTATTGTATAATCCATTGTATTCTGTTAATGAGTTCTATGACATGGCTAAATTAATATTATTTTATTGCACTTGACATTTTATTATTAGGTAAGTTTTTAATTTAGTATTATTGCCGATCCTTTCTTGGTTACATCCTTTGTTATTTTTGTATTATGAATATTTTGAATTTGTTGACATTTAATATGATATTCCAAAGCCAGTTATTTTTTTTGTATCTTAAAGAAACTGACAATCACAATATAAAATCCTAAGAATGTACAATGTTTAGTTTTAAGTGACTATGTAAGTATGTATATTGTGTTGTATTTTTTTTTTATTTATGTATATTGTGAGATGAATAAATAAACTAAACAAACGCGGTTAAGCCATTTATCTGTAACGTGTTTTCTATAGCAGTTTCTGTATCTAAACTAAATATACCTGCAAAATTAAATAAACATCCCATACACTGTCTATTAATTTAATTAATAAACTAGAAAGCTTTTTGCAATCCTTGAATAATCGAATCTGTTCAATTGAAAACGTCGTGCTAAATTTATTTGCCTGCTCAGTCTGCGTGCCATCGTATTTTCATTCGCAACTTAATGCAACGTGACGTGAAAAAAAAACGCCAAGTCTGGGCGTTGACAGGACAATAAAATATTTGATGCGAATAAATTATTCAATCTTTTTTAAAGGATAAACGCCATCGCAATACGGCTAGACGGTTTTTGGCCGTAAAAACGACAGAATATATTAATAAGATTGTCAAAACATTTAAAATGCATGGAGAGAATGGAAATTCAAATTGGTCGGAATTTAAAAGTCAATTTTTACAGGAATTAAATATAGTATGGACTGAAATAAAACGAATATGACAGCATTGTTTATTGGCATATTGGGTTGAATGGAAACTCGTTAAGTTTTGCATAACATGATCGAAATAGATAGCAATGGATGAGAAATCTGGTTTGAATCCAAAGTTTGGCAAATAGCAATATTATTACGGAAATACTGGAATTGCACAGTATAAATCGAGGACGTACGTACCTACCAATTTTTATGTGTATTTATGCATTTTATAGGTCAAGCTAATAAATAGCGAATACCGCTTTAAAGAACTATGTAGTGTACTCATAGTTTTATTTCTACCTTCCTCCCTTTCTTTTGACGTCGACACGGTATAACCTGGAGCTGCAAGCGTCCATAGGCTATGATAGATTACAGGCGTTTAGTGACCTGTTTGTCATCTGTTACAAACACAGTAATTTTGTGAGAATGTAACAGTCGAAAACAATTATTTTACTCGGCCTCTCAAAACAAGCCATAACCCAATTCAATTTTATTGAAAACTCAAACGTCAGATCGAATCCGACGATATGTCATCTTCAACACTAGCGATACTTCCGAAACTTGCCGACACCCGATACCCGCAGTGACAGACAATTTGGAAGTGTCTCGTAGATCGACGCGTCCGGAATTACGGATTGAAAGAATCGGTTCAAGGATTTGATGTCACGTTTACTCAAGGATCCGAGAGATGGCACTGTTATGCGTGGAGCGAATTCTACATCGCGCAAACGTTTGTTTCCGAGAATTTTATTAGTTTTATTTACTTTAATGTTCGCTTAAGATAAACATTTTTTTATTGTATTATAATGTATTCTGGGCATTTTCCGCAACTGGACATCAAACGTGCCATTTTGCGTATTTCGAGGTGTTTTGTCATATTGCTAGTGATCGAAACTTGAAAGTTTTGTTAACTTGACATGGATGAGCACATATAATAGACATCCATAAAATAAATACACATCTACAATCTAAACATTGTAAGTTCAAGGTACCAAGATAAAAGAAATGAAATGAGATTTTGAAATTTTGTTGAAGTTTTGCACGATTTTGTTCCGATCACTGCATATTACTCTCAATTCCTTAATTTTGCCTGCCATTAACCCTGTTTTTCTCACGTTAATTTGAATTTTGTACATCCATCTATGAATCATATCTACGAAATTTTTTGACACGGAAAAGTAGCACACATTATAACATTTATAACAGAAAGCGCAAACTTTACTAACCGCAACGGTCTTCATACATCTTTGTTAGCGTCCCGTTCACTTCCTATTTCAAAGAAAGAGATGATGCATGTTCCACATTTAGCTTAGAAGTGTGAATTGTAGCAGACGCATTCTCAGTACCACTTAGCATTTGTTTTTGCGACTATACGCGAACTGTTCTTTCGGAAGAACAATGACTTAACTCCAAGCGTTTTTGTAGTCCTTATGAGCAAGGAATAAGGTTCAGTTTTGATATGCCTGTTTAAGGCGTAATTATATTCATTCACGTATCATTCTTAAAAATGATTCGTTACATGTAACATATCTTTGTTTTAAAGATTGATTGTATAGCAGGTTTTTTTTATAACCAGCATACAATTCGATCTACCTGATAGCTGCTACCGTAGTAAATGGACTAGAAAAAGCAGAGAAAAAAAATCTGTGTAGTATTGGGGTGACAGGGCACAATTTTTTAAATCCTTTATTTTCTTAGTTAGAATACAATACTAGATCAACACTATTTTCGGTACATCCTGTATTAGGTACTTAGTTCGCCCTCACATCAGACATCATCAAGGTGTCTCAGTCCACTGCTGGACGAAGGCCTCTCCTACTAACTTTGTATGTATATGAACGCATTAGGAAGTGATTGGCGATCGCAATAGCGTGTTCACTATGATGACGCTGCTGCCCATCATCAATCTTCTATCAAGGAATGGTCATGACACTTAAATCCCTTACTCGACTCTTAACTCTTACCTCACCACTACACTACCACACCACACGGCCTCGCCCTAAATACGATTAAAAGTAAATGCCAAAAATCAAACGGAATGATACTAACTCATATTTAAAAACTAAAAAAAAACAACTATGTATTGTACCTACAACGTTTCACCACAAAGCTGAAATCTGACTAGATAAATCGATATTTCATTTATTTTTCTGTTTTAATAGAAGACATCAGCAAAATGCAGTGATGGATATTTCAGAGCGATTAGTGATTTTTGAATTTTCCGTTTGCAAATCTGTATTTAAAACTATAATGGCTTATATTCATTATGCCTTCGTGCAATTGTAGTGCTTGAAACTAGAGCGTTATGTGCTAAAATGGCTAACAGTATTATGACTTTATGCCTTTCGAATTTAAGTATAGCTTGAAAATGTAGACCGGATTTCGCATTAAATAGCTCGGGAAACATCTGTTTTTATTATCGGTCGTTTCAAGTGCTGATATTTATTTGAAAGAGAAGTCTTTCTATGCTCGCAAATCGTAACGTTTGTTTTTTTTAAATGATTTATAATTGAACCATTATACTCAACCCCTGTAGTGCCGAGTGACGGAATCGCTGCAAGACATTTGAACTATTCTAAATAATGTTTATAAATACATAAAGTATCTGGTCAGTGACCATTCGTCAACTCTGTAATAGTATGGTGGGCCTTACGAGGATAAATATTGTACTAAGGGCTACTAATAAAGGAACATACCCATACTACGTGACTCTTTTTTAAACCCCCTCCCCCTCTCCCCCTGGTGACCAAGCGTAGTATATGCCAAGACAACCCCCCCACCCCCCCTAGTTTTTACGTGGTATTTTTTATGAAAACGCGTACTGCAAGAGTACAGGCGTAGGTTAACAAGTAAATTTTAATTGTAGAATTCTACTTTTGGTTTAAACAATGTAGTGATGGGAAAAACGGTGGCGTGTAAATCCAATTTAAATTACATTATTGCAAAATAATCTCGAAATATACTAGTCACGTGAGAAGATACCAGACCCCCTCCCTCCCCCGGGTGACCAAGAGTGACTTTGACGGACCCCCTCCCCCCCTAAACAGGTCACGTAGTATGATTATGTTCCCTAACTTACCTAAAAATCATGAATTTCGAGTGCTCTGAGGAATTACTGCAGCGTCTTTCCGCATCATTTCCATCCTCACCATTTAGATGTTTGGCAGTCCTCATTTCCTGCCTCGCACAGCTATACTCTGGAATGATTTGTCGCCTGCGGTGTTTCCGGACCGTTACGATCTTCGAATCTTCAAAAAAAGAGCGTATTCTCATCTTAAAGGTCGGCAACGCACTTGTAATACCACGGGTGTTGCAGGTGTCCATGATCGTTTACCATCAGTCATACGTCTGCTCGTTTGCCACCTATTCCATAAAAAAAGAACTATCTCCGTTATACCGATGATGCTTCGTTGGAGTGACAAGGATATCTATGTATGTTTATCAGTTTCAATGTTTGCGTTTATCCTTCAGTTTTGTGTAACAGGCGTTAGTTAATTATGGAATTTGGAAGTTTCCTACACGAAACTTTCTAGAAGGAAATAAGTTTCTACGAAACAATTTGCACGCACTTGAAATCGTAAATATTACTCATTGGTTTGTGGTTTTCGCCAATTGAAATTCATTTTGTGTTTGTACATGAATGATCATTGTAGTGTTAGTCACCGTATGACTAAACCTGGGTTTCTTTATTTTTTTTGCAATCATACACTACTTTCAAAAGTTACACAATTGGCTTATTGACTAGTTTTCAGATAACAATTATTATTAGTGAATTTGTCGTTTTCCTTGGTATGATGAAACTTGCTTAACTAAAAGGTCGTTAAAATAGAAATACAGTGTATTTTTTTTGTATAAGCACATACAGGGTACAAATGGCGATAGACGATAATAAAACATGAATCTAGTAACGAAAAAAATCGACCCTTCCAGGGTATTTCTCAGAGCGTAAACGGACATCTCATTCATCTGGTTACGTTTTCTTGGAAGTGGCTGAATGATTTGAGGTTGGTTTTGGTTGTCTTATAGAGAAACTGGTGCTGTATGTGACGAACGAAAATGGTACCAAAAGATGCAGCCACTTCCAAAAAAAACGTGACCAGTTGAATGAGATGTCCGTTTACGCTCTGAGAAATACCCTCCAGACATTTTGGTCATCTTAGCCTATTTCTATGGAACAAAAATAGAAGTGTCGTTTTTTTCTCGAGTTTTCAGATTTGCTCCCATACTAAAAACTGTCCAAAATCATTCATAGATTCATGTTTTAATATCTTGTATCACCATTCCTGTATCTATTTAAACTTTCACGATTATCACTCATATTTTAAAGACAAACGGGTCTTAATTAAACGTAAGTTTACGCGATTAAGACCCGTTTGTCTTTAAAATATCCTGTATCGAATCATGCGACATGCGTAAAAAGTAACGGAGCCAAAGATTACCACCGGCAAAGTCATCATATAGATAGATCTTTCCCTGCAACGGCACGCAATTATCCCGAAGCCCTCAAAGGGACTGCATTAAGCCCCTACGGTATTGGACGAGATTACTGCACGTATGTTCAGTGTGTACCTGCCTTTAGCTTTGTACTCCGGGGTGGATTATTGTATGAGGCCCATACCTGTGCTATACAGCGTGTGGATGGTTCAGTTCACAAAACTGAATATGTGCTATTTTTCCGACCCACGGATCTGAAGTGAAGATATTGACTATTGAAAAAAAAAACTTCGGGATTTTTCTTTAATATACTTATCCAAAGATACCCTATAGGATTTCAAAGAAAAAAAATCAATATTTTTAATATTTTATTCCATCATTTTAGTTGGCATGACTGATATAGGTACTTAATTCCACTAAATTCTATAATTCTAATACTAACTGTCACTGAGCTAAGCTGCGAACAGACAGACAGACGGACATAGTGAAATGATAATTATATGTTTGCTTTTTTACTACGGAATCCTAAAATCTACCATTTTTTGCATTGTAATAGAGAGAAATACATCATCAGGCCTTAGGCGCTTTTCATAATTTTAGTAGTCGTACCAATAGATACTCGATCGCACTGTTGTATTGAAGCGAGCGTGATGGGCTACTTTACGTATCGAATAAACGCTAAAGTAAACGTTATGGGCGGCCATCATAGAGGAGTGGCGACGTGTTGTAAAGCTTGCCACCAACAGCTGAAGTGATGACCACGACCACTCTGGCAAGAGTGTTAACGACAAAGAAGAAAAAACGTTACTAGCCAATTCATACCGCCAAAGTCAAACTAAGTCAAACTATTGTTTATTCAAGTAAGCTTATTAATAAGCATTTTCGAATCGTCTAACATAATCGACTAAAAAAATCGTCCACCGGTTCTAAACTAACTATATCTTGGTTTCAGGTCCTAGAATGTTTATTCAGACACACAGTGTAGGGGTCCAAATTGTGTCCCTAACATTTAAGACGAGCAATCTTGGTTCCCCTACACATTTGTTTAAGCTACCAGTTACAAGACTATGACTATGAACACAACGCTATATGTTGCTAACATGTGGCCAGAGTCAATGTTTCTAAACAGTAGTTCATTCGTGAGACTGAACTGTAGCCGTACCATGAGTTGGAAAGTAAAGGATACGTTAGGTTTTACTCGATACGAAATGCATTCTATTGCGCTCGTACTGACATTGGAGCGAGTGCGATGGCCTGCTTTACGTATCGAGGAAAACCTTATATTACCGATACTTGCTATAACCTTATATTACTGCCTTGCCGAAGTCATGGCAGACTAGCCAAGGGCAGAGACTGGTGTTTTTATTACCTTTTTATATACGCGTAGGCTAGCCCACAAAAAAGGGATTAGAGATAGAGATCTTTATTTTGCATCCAATGTTTAGTATACACAATTATAGCTATACAATACATGGACCCTGGTAGGGTGTTGCAAAAAATCCTTAAAACTAACAGTTTATTTTTAAATGTCTAGTCTACTTACTTTGTATCTAAATAAACTCTAGTGGTAACACTGATAATAAGTAAGCTTCTGAATTTACAGATTATAATATAATTTTAAAAAACTTAACATGTAGAGACTAGTATAAAATTAAACTACTATAAAACTAGTATAAATATACTATAAGACTAGTATAAAATTTAAGCTTGTTTGATTCATCTGGCAAAACTATTTTTTAAACGTGTCGTAGAATGTGTCAGTTGACCATTACATTTCGTTTTTATGTTAATTGATATTGATGAACACTATTCATGCCGATGTCATGTAAAACACGTGACACATGTAGATATAATAACTTTTCGCATAACGTATTTTAAGTGGGGACTAAGGGTTACCAAAATAATTATAAAAAATAGGTACCTACATCATACGAAAGATTGCCGTCAGTGCCTAATATACGCATAATACGCAGTTCAAAAATGTCCCAAAAAACCTTCAGCGACTTCTGCGTTAATGGGACCCGTTACCCTGGCAATCCTCGTAAGAATGTACCTGTTGGCCAATCACTCGCGTGCTTATTTATTATTGGTGCACATGTGATAAATAAAGCTAGATATCAAAATATGACTTTACCATCATCATCACTATCATTATCCTATCAGCCTAAATATGACGTCCACTGTTGAACATAGGCGAAGGGAAGGTGTTAAATAAAAACTAGTCATATTTGAAGAGTCAAATATGACTATTTTTTATTTATCACCTTCCCTTGCGATAGCCGATTTATCTTAGTGTGCCGTAATGTTCGTGGATAGCTTACTGTATCATCCCTACACTGTGTCTTAGCCATACGAGGCAGGTGACAAAATTGCATCGACCGACATTGTTGTGGTCAGAGCTCCGCATATTAAATTTCTTGGTAATACGGCGCATGCTTGTACAGACTTGGCGGTGTTTACTTTGCCGTTGTTATTAACTTGTTAGTACAGGCCAAATAATAACTGAGATAATACTAAACAAAGCAAAAGCCAATAGCATTTATTTGTATTTTCAATTCAATATAGGTATTTTCAAAACTACATTTTATGTACAGGATGATTCTTGAGTCATGAGGAGTGAACAGGGTACTAGGGGCGGTCACTTCGGAGACAACCGAGAAATAGCATAATAAATCTCTTTATTATTTTGATTGATACTTAACTATCAATGAAATCATAATTAAGAGTTTTTTTGGTGATTTCTTGGTTACTGTCATAGTGAAAGTTGCTCAGCATGACCGTCACTACTAATAACCCTGTTCACTCCTGCTCATGACCCAGGAATCATCCTGTATACATAGATAAAATCCAACTTATTTACTTAACCTAACCTATTTATATTTAAGATTGGCCCTTGTGGCATTGTACCGAGGATGCTGGCGGCATACATATACGTACATACGTACAGTTCGCACACAGATATTTTTTTGTACTACCTGTATTGTGCCTATAAGGCGGTTTACTAATGTTTGGCAAATAATTTTTCCCAAAGTATCACATCGCAAACTATTTTTCCCAAATTTTCATTTGGCAAAAATTCAATTGTCAAAACTACCTATCGCAATTTTACAGTTAGCAAGCCTTTTCGTTGGCAAGCGATTGTTTAGCAAAGAATTACTTGGTCGTTTTTATTTTCCCAAAATATTTTTTGGCAAATGCATCGTTTGGCGTAACATACTAATCCCAAAATATTGTATGGCATACGATTTATACCGCATATACAATATTACATCGCAACCAATTTTTCGGGTACAGTTTGAGGCGAATTTTATGTTTTTTTTTAATAAAAGCTCACACGGGGTTTTATATTATGTTGATAAACAATTAAAAGTCGGGTTCTAAACAGTAATTTAGATGAAACTGATGAGGGAACGCAATGCCGAGGGAATAACAAAACAGTCGGTTCTGGCACTCGCCGGCCGCTGCCGCGGCACGCTCGCTTCGCTCGCTCGGCTCGTGCGCTGTATGGTCGCAGTTTCACCTAACACTCCTCCTCGCTTCGCTCGTCGTCGTACCTAACGGTGGCTCTGGGATAGTTTTTTTATGAAAATTAAAATAAAAATATAGTTTTTTTATCCGTGGCTATCTGTGCCTTCTTAGTACCTACCAATAAAAAATATGAATAGTGATCATTATGGTGGATTTTATTTTCTCACTTCATTCATTATGATACCAATTATTCATGAAATACGTTTTTTGTTCCAGGCAAGTTCAAGCCAAGGGTTGTGCAAAAAAGTACGAAATTCCTGTATAGACCTACGAACTTAAAAATAATATTATCATTTGCCAGGCTTTTGCTATAAGAAGAACTTGCGAAGTATCAAATTTGGGAATTTTTTTTTTTGGATTTTAACTTATGACAAAATAAAACATTTGCTTAATAAGCATTTGCTTAATAAAATCTTGACGAAATGAAACTTTGCAAAATAAAAATTTGCCAAATGAATAAAATGAGAAATGTAACTTTGCTAAAGATTTGTTTGGGAAATGAGACTATTGCGATAAGTTATTTGGGAAGTCATATTTGGGAAACATAATTTGCCAAATGGCAGTACACCCTATAAGGCGTACAACGTTATTTATGGACTGGGTCTGCATAGTGTACATAGTTACCATTATTATAAAGTAACAAAAACTCACTAACTATAATATGCTTTAACAGCAAAAAAAAATTAAATAAATTACATTTAAAACGAATCATGTCATCTGTATTTAAAACGTTACGGTAAAGATGACTACGGAGTACGGAGGGTAAATAACATATGAAATCTTTTAAGGATTACAAAAAGGACAAAAGGAACCACTATAATGAGAATCTGTCTGTCCGTTCGTCTTTCTTTGTATCACATCGTTAAGTACCTACATAGTGAATCAATCAAAGTAATCATCATTATCAGCCCATGATAGTCCACTGCTGGACGTAGACCTTTCGTATTAACTATGCGTATAGACGCATTAGGAGGTACATCCCCATAATCGCCACGCTGGGCAAGCGGATTGTCAATCGCAGTAATGTGTCCACTATTATGACGCTGCTGCCCATCATCATCTATCAAAGAATGCTCAGTGACATTTCAATCCCTTATTAGTCTTACGACACCAGCGGGAAGAATTGGGGTGGTCCCAAATGTATTACTGCCTTCACCACATGACTCTATCACTTAAGTGTTTGTGTAAGTGTGTACTCTGATATTATTTTTCTAAGATCGTAGCTACGAATAAGCTCGCTTATCATACAATAGCGTGCGCAAGCGCTTTACGAAATATTCGACGAAATGTTTTCTGAGTCGTGTCAACATTCTGGTTGTACACTGCAGCCTATCTATCAAGGACCGTTTTTATATTGCTAATTGTGAAAGTTTAAATCAAATAATAAATATATTATAAATTGAGTTATTTAACCAATATAATTGAATTTACCTTGGAACTGGGTCGATTTGTGTGAGGCTGTTCCAAGATATTTATTTATAGGTATATATATAATCTCTACATGTATATATCAGCACCCACAACCTTTCTGAGTGCTTAGCCTAAAGGTTAACGGGAAGTAATAGGTAGGTAAAGTCTTTTAGTAGGTAGTAGTAGTACTAGTAGGTAAGTACTACTACTACCTACTAAAAGACTAATTTTAATTTTTAATCATTTTAATAAATTAATTAAAATTATATTTCTGCCGTATCCGTCGTATATTTTTTTATTTAGTGATTATTGTTTAATATTTAATTTGGTGTTTATTATAGTGAGCTTTGGTTGTCAGCCGAGAATATACGAATACGGGTATGTAAAGTCCATTCATCCTTAGCTGTCTTATCTAGTAAACAACTTTCTAACCTAAAAGTACACGTTTTCTGTTGAAAACTGCCATATTTGCCTATACCAAAATAACTGAGTCCGTATTCGTGCAGTCCCTCCGTAGTGATTACTAAATTTCTTAATTGTAATCAAGGAAACGGCAGTTTACTACAGAAAACGTGTACTTTTAGGTTAGAAAGTTGTTTACTAGATAAGACAACTAAGGATGAATGGACTTTAAGAGTAGGGCCGCAGTGTACGCTGCCCGCGACCCATCGCCGCCCACTCACAAGCATTGTTGCATTCAATCTTGTCTCGGCCAAACAATAAATCCACTGATTAATGCATTCAGCGCTTATAGTACTTTAGAGGGCTTCACACGAACAGACAATAAAATCTGAATTAGTTGGTGCTTCGTTTTGTATTGATATTAATTGTGTTTTGATGGAATCTTCGAAACTGAAAGACATTCAAGGCTGGGCTTGGGCCACACCGGATGCGTGTGCAACGGAAATGTCATAGTAGATAACACACCGCTTAAACGTCATGCGCACGTACACGCCACGCAAGCGGTGTACCATTTAATATGATATTTACTCGTACAGGGTGAACGATATGAAGTGTTACCAATTTCAAAGGTCTGCGATTTTAGTTGCAACAATTTATTACGAAGTAAGAAAAAACAAAATAAAAATTTTACACTTTGTGATTAAATTTACTTTTAGTCCAAATGACTTCCTTTTGCCTTGACTATGGTCTTCAAATGATAAAAAAAAATATTTGCTCGCAGCACGTTTGTGACCTCTGGGTAGTGGTATGTGCCAGTGAAATGCGATCGCTGTCTTCATTGCATTTATTTATTATGTTTAATTTCTCTCACCTTTTTCTTCAAAATATACCAGATAAAACGTCCGAAACTCACTGCACTGGAGAAATGACACCTGAAATTCGGTTTTCAGCCATTTTTGGTTCTTACAAGCGTTATAAGCCGAAGCTCAGTGTCGTTCTTATGTTTGCGGTCTACAACCCAAATGTTTGCGTGCATGAGACTTCAATGCGGTGTCCAAAACATATTTCCGATAATAAGCCGCTATTATTTTGACACCAGCATGCACCAGCAGCAGCAGGCTTAGCACATGATTGGTGCGACAGTATGTCGCCGCGAGATAGATCTCCCGTCCTTCACTAGCTATATTAACAAAAGAGGGATGGATAGACTATCTCGCGGCGAGATACTGTCGCGCCAATCATGTGCTAAGCATACTGACTTAATAAAATCTACATTCATATCGTTCACCCTGTATATTTACGCTACAACGCGCACGCCACTATTCAGATTCACATACATGATGTGAAATAAAACTAACGTTCTAAAATCGCGGCAGATTTAAAAAGCTGTCAAATATCTAGTTCTTTATCAGATAACCCAAATAGACAGTTATAAAACGTGCCAGAGTTATGACAAGCAAAACCGTAAAACTGACGTGTGACTGCATGTGTTATATTTAGAGATCAGACAGATTGGCGTCATTGTTAGCAATAATATGGACATGACTATACCATTTTTTAGTTGAAAGTAGAAAACAGGTAAACAAACCTGCTAACTGGAATCATTATTTCATAATCACGCACTTTCAGAACACAATTTTGGTTTTATCGCAAACTTAACACCTTAAACCTGAAGTTCACATACATTTTTATTAAAATTATTGATATTTATTTGAGTATTAACGTAGAAATATATCTGCGAACGTGTTTCACGACTTGTGTCAAAGACGTCAATTAAGTACCTACTATGGAAAGTCAGCCATATTTTTTTACCTTTTTTTTTACTTTCAACTGAAAAATTGTACAGTCGACGTCGAACATATTTTTTATACTTAAGTGTCAAGACCCGTAACCAATAACATTAGCTTCAGGGTAACTTTTGTATGCATTTCACTTGTCAATGCCAGTGCTAGTCAATACTAGTGAGATTCGGTCAATCCATATTTTATTTTACAATACAATACAAAACTCTTTATTGCACACCTCACTCGTAATAAAGAACAAAGGTTCACAAAACAAAAGAAATACAAAAAACAGAGGTCACAAAAGGCGGCCTTATCGTTAAAAAGCGATCTCTTCCAGACAACCGTTGGGTAGTGGAGACACGATTACAAAAATGTAGGTAGTAGGTGGTGCAGAAAAAGGAAAATAATTTTGATTTTAATTAGAATAGTTTACGTTTTCAAGAGATATGCCATCAATAAGAAGATCTTTGATTGTTTTTCAGTGTCGAAGATTCCATCTAAACACAATTAACTTCAATACAATATTGCGGTATTTTTTTAAAGAATTGTCTTTTAGAATTATTGCTGACGTGACTGGTGATTGTACACAGCCGCAACCAAGGAACAAATATTTGTGATAAATAAATACACAAATAATGCCCCCGCCTTGATTCGAACCCGGAAACTCCAGCTTCGTAGTATGCTGTGTAGCAATGCTTTTGCTTGTCAACCTCCGTAGCGTAGTTGATAGTGCTAGTGACTGACTACGAAGCTACAATATTATACGTCTAAATCGTTCCTGTAGGCTTATGATGGTACCGTGTTTAATCGTTTGTCGTTGTAGCCGTCCGGTTCTAACAAGTATATAAGTGCGAAGGTGACGCGTAGCACGATAAATAGATAAAACGGGACCATCATAAGCCACCTGGGCACAAATATGTTTTAAGATGATTAAATTTTCATTCATAATTTATTCGGTTTTGGAGTCATATCCACATTATTTTGACTGCAATATGTCTGATGTGTACTAGAATTTGTCTTCTTAAATTTCATTTTATGTTTTTATTGTTGGTTGCATTTGCACTGCAAGTTTAGAAACAAAGCCTTATGTATATAAAGCCAGGATTACACCTGTGAGTTCTTACGTAAGTTGTAGGGACGGAGCTATACTAAGGAATGAGATAGTGATATTCACCTCCCATTCCTAAATATAGTTCCGTCCCTATACATTATTACAGGTGTACGGCTGGCCTAACTATATTAGTTATAACTTATAACACTTATAACGTTAAGCCTGTCGGAAAAATTGTAAGTTTTACTTTCATATTAATAAGGGTGAATCTATAACAGTTAAAAGTTTTAGATTATAAGCGTATACCTAGACGCAATTAAGAGGTAAATGCCCATAATCACCACGCTGGGCACGCGGGTTGGCGATCGCAGCTATGCTATTCTTTTATTCACACATTCGACGCTGCGTTCGTCAACGAGCTCGACGTCGAGACAGCCTTGTCTAAAATCCTAGCTGTTTTATTTGACATTAGGAATCGAGGCTGTGAGCGAGGTTGTGGGCGAGTCCGTCGCTGTTTTTCGTTAGAGAATACGAAGTTCGTACATTAGACGTCAAACTCTCGACGCAGTGTAGTTCCAGCTCACGCCGCATTCGTCGCCAGGCACTAGTGTCGTTTAAAGTACATTAGCGGATACCATTTTTAGGCTCGACGCTGCCGCAGCTCTGACACAGCGCTGACAGCAAGGCGGTTTCCTTAGTGAATAACACTGCTGTAGTCTGTAGTGTGACGACGACGCTGCTGCCCATCGTAAATTTTCAATCCTCATCACAAATCGACTCTTACGACACCTACGAGAAGAGTTGGGGTGGCGATAAATATATTCTTACTGCCGTCACCACACCATGTACAATAAAATAATACAATACAATATAAAATTATAAGAGTAATGACTCATGTAATGAAATAAACCTTATTATAAATGCGCACCTAACTCATGTCTTACTCACAAAAATAATTAATTACACGAAGAAAACACGCATTTATTATGGAATATTTAGGCCATTGTGTTGAGCTATGCATCACTTGCATTATCTTGTAGATCGTATCTTTGATACCTAAAGGTCGAGCTTAATTATAAAACCACTAAATGCACGGACTTGGCGCAGTTTTATTGACGCGAATATTATATGTATGTTTGTAGGAGATAACATCCAATGCAAGACGTGATTCTATATATTACTGATCAGACCCCAAATGGGTTGATAGCAAAAAAAAAACTACATATTTAATAAAAACAAAATGTTACGTTAAAACTTTTGTGTTACGATTGTTACGAAGTAAAATTTTGTGTATTCACTTTTGGCACTGAAAAAAGGCGACAAATTCAAATTGCCTATGAGCGATTAACAATACGATGTTCGTCAGAGTATACTATGTGGTTTGTATGACTAACTTACGTAGGTAACACAATTGAAACAATCGTGATATTTGTTTTATTTAAGGCGATGTACATTTTTTTTGCAATCGACGTATTTTACGTTAATACTAATAAATATCTATAATTTTAACCCTTAATTCGACAGAAATAGAGGATAATCGTATGTTCAAACCTCCTTGGCACTTAATAGTCTTAATAATTTCGAATCGAAAAAAAAACGTGGGTCAAAGACCGTGCCCAATATGTTGGACGTTGTCGAATTAAGGGTTCTAATAAGGCTGTATTTTTTTTCCTCTTACCCTCTGCGTACATTTACCCCACGTTCTATAAATAAGCCTAAGTTCACAGTTTAACTTGCTTAATGCTTTTAAAAAAGAACAATAGCTGTCTCACTCAGCAAGTGAAACACAAGGTCGACTCATTGAATCGCAAATGGACCATAGACAATGTATATTAGTCATCCATAGACTATCGTATCGACTTGACACCTTGCAACATAAACATGTTGTCAAGATGACCATGATTAGAAATATGGGTCAAGACCAAACTTCATCATCATCATACCAGCCGAAAGACGTCTTTTACTGAACATAGGCCTCTCCCAAAGATTGCCACACTGACCGGTCCTGCGCCACCCCCGTCTAGCGGACTCCTACGATCACTATAATCAGTTTTTTTAGTAAAATTTGTAGAAATACATACCTAGATTTTTTTTATTGTATCTAGAGAGGATTATTTGTATGTTTTTATTAACATTTAAGTACTTATGTTACTTACTACAGAAGAGAAGTACAGACAAAGAAAGGTGTACACAAAACATTTCAAAAATATGTCCCACTGTGTAATAAGAACGTCGTAACATATTTATTAGCGGATTCTTTTAATACTAATTTGGACTTGACTGTACTAGGGACTTTCACTAAGGAGACGACCGAGATCGTGAAAAAAATCTCCTAATTATGAGTTAATTGATACTAACTATATGTGCATAAAAATAGGGACTTAAATACATAAAAAACAACCATGATTAAGTCACAAACATTTGAAATAAAAACAAATAAATGCCCTCGCCGGGAATCGACCCTCGAACCTCCAGCTACGTAGGCACAGTCATTACCGACTGACCTACAGAAGCCAATGTGCTCACCATAAAAAACACCCGTAATGTCCCAAAAAACAGACTTTTTTTATTGGCACCTGCAATAAACCTCCATACAAAGTGGCAGAGGCTGGCCACACCGTAAACTTTTTACCGGCAGCTTAAAAATACGGAAAAACGAATAAAAATGCCTCATTAAATGCATTATTACTTTTTCTCAGGCCCGATGCTTAAGGGCAAGCGGGGCAGTTTCGTTTGACCAAAATTCCGAGCGAAAGTTTGTCTTTTGTTTTTGAAGATTTCATCGTTTTGTTTTGTTGAATTATGAAATAATTGTTTTCGTGTTAGTGATTGTGTAAAAATGCTAATTTTATTTGTTTTTTGTTTCAGGTATGTTTATTGGAGAACTTTTTTAGATGCGAGTAAAATATATAGGGTAAATATTTGTTAAATATTTATTTTGATTTGTGATTTAACACGTTCGACGCCGGTGACACACATATGTCACCGAAAAAACTGTAATCCTATGCCAGTGACACACATACGTGATCAAAGTAATCTTTTTCTTATGCCACTAGCATTAATCAAATTCTCACTCCTATGCCAGTGGCATATAAATACGAACGTTTTTGACACAAGTCCTGTGTCGCCGGCATAGGAGTACAATCTTTTCGGTCACACATGTGTGTCACTGGCATAGGAGTTCTATCATATAATTTCGATCGGCATAGTATTAGCACTTAGTGAAACAGTACCGGAGGCGAACGTGTTAAGTAGTGATACCTCTCTGTATAAAATTCCACTTCCGATGATGGTAAAACTCGGTATTTTTGCTTTAGTGTTATGATATGTAATATTTGTTATATTCATGGACAGCCACTAGCAGTCTCACGTGTATTTTTCTCACTCAACTTTCCACGTTCGCTAGCCGAAATTCACGATATTTCTATATTTGAATTTGGCATGAATGTGCTACGGCCTTAAATATTGTAATTTGCGCTAACTGTTTACACAAATATTATTTTGCATCCCACTTAAACTCGTATATTGATACGAGCTATATATTACATGGACGCTAACGACTTCTACCACGACCAACTTATAGTAGTAATCGAACGTCTTCGAACTAATGTGTTGATAGATTAGCCCTTTATAAACTTCCCCTTAACATTTTAAACCAAATTACCACATACGCACGCCCTGGCAATAAATCATGGCAGTCAAGAATGGCGGAGTTCAAATTTCAAATTTGGAAAAAAGAACGCCCGGGGTGCGTTCGGAATACCGCCGCCGATTCGGATTTGAGGATCGCGACGTGTCTCGAATACGGTCTATTGATCGCTGGTGCATACTAGATGGAGCTTTGAGATGAGACGCATGATGATATGCGTCTAAAATCATCATTATTTCAGCCATAAGACATCTACTGCTAGGCCTCCCCTTTGCACCTCCACATACACCGGTTTGAAGCAACCTGCATCCTGCCGATCCAGCGTCTCCCGGCTTCTTTTTATCATCCGATCTTCATACGTAGACGCCATCCTCTCCATCTTATAGACGCTGCTTTTGCCAAAATGTCCTATAGGTATCGGCACGAGAGTTGAGGTGAATGATTACCTACACACACATCCAAATGAAGTACTAATTGCAAAAAAATGTAGTGAATGAATGAATGACTTGCGTCAAAATCCCTGGAACAATTTTGCAATTTTGTTTGCTGTCAGTACGAAAAAAGAACACTAATTTCAAATTCCCCGTGTGTTTACATGACATGTTTATGTGTGAGTGGCCTCAACTCTCGTGCCGATACCTATATCCACTCGCACTTTTCGAACGGCCATCTACTCATCTACTCTGTGCTATGTGGCCTGAACATTGCCACGTCAACTTGCTAATTAAGACCCGCTTGTCGTAAAAACATGAGTGATAATCGTGAAAGTTTAAATCAATATGTATAAGTTAGGAGACTTTATTGAATAAGGTGGTATGTAAGTAAATTTAGTTCGTCTACGGATATGCTCATTTCTGATTGAATCTAGAATATTCTTGAATCTAGTGAACGGTAATCTGTACCACAGATAGCAATAAAAATCTGGCTGCGAGTTTGCCGCGACTGGATTTGTGCTGACGTTCCGATTTAACGGTCGCCGGTTTTGAAATTCGAACACTTTAGGTTTTAAGGCTATTTGGGATTCATGCTTGTTATGAGTTTAGCTGAGTTTTTGGAGGAAATAGGTTATTGGGTGCTCTAAAATACTTGTTTACTTTAGTTTTATTGATCCTCCAGTAGTTTGTTAGGTAGTATATTGAAGGCGTAATGAATGATGAAATACTCAATTTCCCATTTTATACATTTCTGTAAACTTTAAATATTAGATCTCATATGCCAAAGTAAACATACTGAACTTTACCAACGCTGGAACTGGGTTTTAAACCCACGTCCTCAGCTTCCACAGCTGATGCCTAAACCACTCGGCCACTACAGCTTTGCGGTCACCGGTCGCATTTCTCGGGTACCTATTTGCAATGAGTTACGAGTATACTCGTAAGGCTAGGCGCCTTTGACCATACTTTAAGGGGCAAGCATACGTGATATGTAAGGTACCATACAGGCCTAATTTTTTTTTAATGACACCTTTTTCGACTGCTGAAGGTATGAAATGAAATGTTTATTTACATACAGATTTAGGTACAATTGAAATGAATATAGATAATATACAATTGCGTAAATTGATGGAATCACTAAATTTACCTTACAGGCATGCTTTTTACTTGACTTATAGCTAATTTTACAGCTACGTATATTCTTAAAACTTATGTATGCTATATTTCAATAAAAAGAATAGTTTTTTGTCTGATACGTTCATGCTACGGTCATGGTATGGTACGGTCTAGTGGGCAGAGACCTTTAACTGTATACAATTTTTTTTGCAATCGGGCCCTAAAGGTTCTACAAGAGCAAAGTTCATAGTTTCCCGTCTTACACAGATCCCAATCTTCGACATAAACCAATCTCCCATCTTAGCTAAAATCCATTTTAGATAACCTTTTCTAATGCATAGAATCGTTTGATCAGATCTGTGAGATATTTGTACTAGCAACGGACTATTTGGATTTGAGTATCTGATCGAACATTTACAAAGTATACTGCAATAAGCTTTACATGAGTTTGCTATGCAGTAATCGCTTGCGTAACTTTCTATGCATATCCTATACCAATCGTAAGTAGAATCTTAAAAAAATGTAAACAAATATGTCTGACTTTCCAATAGCATTTGACGTCTTTGACACATCGTGAAATACGTTCGTGGATATATTTTGACATGAATACAAAATATCGTCGGCTGACAAGCAAAACTCACTAAGTAATAAATACCTACTTGAAATAAAGCTCCTATCTCAGTTCTGATTTAATACTGACATAAGAGGTTGCTAAGAGCAGTGACAGTTATTATAATGAGTTCTGCTTGTCAGCCGACGATATAAAATATAAATATGTTGTACTAAAAATGTATGTGAACTACAGGTTTAAGGTTTTAAGTTCGTAATAAAACCAAGATTGTTTTCTAAAAGTTTTTAGGTTTGTTTATTTTTTTATTTATTCCACAGACGAATATACATACGTACATTGCATAGATATACCCTTAATTCGACAAAAGTAAGGGATGGTGTGTTCAAGCCTGGTTCCGAAAAATAATCAAAAAGTAGGTCATATACCAGTATTTTCGACGTTGTCGCATTAAGGGATAAGGCACCGATGACCTATCGAGAATCAGGATACGTGTTGCCTTCTTGTCACACTTACGTACGCATTCACACGTGAGAGAAAGAGGCAACACGTCAATGGTGGTTCGAGGAGTTTGTTTCCGCCACAGGAGAGTAATTGAAGCCCGAACGAAGCGACGGATTCCACAATATTTTTTGCATTAGTAATATGCTAATAATATGTGTTAGTATAATCTGCTTGACAAATCGTTTCACAATCGGGCGGCATCGGCCGCTAGAGCGAGAAGGCAGGTCAGGGGTCACCCGTCGTGCACATATTGGGTAATTGCACGTATTATTTAGAGAGTGAGAATTATATTTCGCAACTTTCTTAAGACATGATCGTGTTGACCCATGTATGTACGTGACATAAGATCTTTACGACCTTAAATGTACAGTGAGCTACTAAAATGGAAGAAAAAAAATCATACAATAGAATACAATACAATAACTCTTTATTGCACCTCAAAGACAAATAAATAAAAGTACATATTTGAAAGAGGTTGACAAAAGGCGGTCTTATCTCTAAAGAGCGATCTCTTCCAGACAACCTTTGGGTAGAGGAGATAAGAAAGTAAAAGTTGATAGTAGGTGGGTAAATCATCTTCTTACCATGCACTTTTTTTTTAATTTTCTTCTTTAGGTTTAAAAACAGGCATAGACCAGTTGTAGATATAACAATAGGCATAATAGTAAGTACAGTCTTACCCCCTTATTCATAAACGTTTGTAAACATAACAAGCCGCTAATAATTGTTTGTCCTTTTCGGCCTTAACAATGTATCCATAAGAGCAAAAGGGACAATTATTAGCGGCTTGTTAAGTTAACAAACGTTTATCATATGAATAAGGGGGTAAGTATACGATTCGTCAGTAGAATCTAAAAAAAGTAAACATTCAGTCAGCCTCCGTAGCCTAATTGGTAGTGACTCTGCCTACGAAGCTGGAGGTTCCGGATTCGAATCCCGGCAAGGGCATTATTTGTGTATTTATTTATCACAAATATTTGTTCCTTGGTCATGGCTGTCTATGTATTTAAGTATCTATCTATTATATATATTGTGGCCTGGTACCCACATCACAAGCCTTAATTGAGCTTACCATGGGACTAGGTCGATTTGTGTAAGATGTCCCAAGATATTTATTTATTTTATTTATACCTAAAAACTTAAATAATTCCACAATCATGCACTTTTAGATCATAATTTTGGTTTTATTACGATCTTAAAACCTTAAATTCACATAAAGTCTTAGGTAAAATTAGTATTATAAAAAAAAATATATATATCTTGGGACATCTTATTCAAATCGACCTAGTCCCACGGTAAGCTCAATTAAGGCTTGTGATGTGGGTACCAGGGGACGATATATATAATAGAAAGATACATATAGATACTTAAATACATAGACAGCCATTACAGAGGAACAAACATTTGTGATAAATAAATACACACAGAATGCCCTCACCGGGATTCGAACCCGGAACCTCCAGCTTCGTAGGCAGGGTCACTACCAACTAGGCTACGAATTAATTATTAGTATTAACGTAAAAATATATCTGCGAATGTGTCACGATATGTGTCAAAAACGTCAAATGCTGGAAAGTCAGCCATATTTGTGGTTATTACAAGAATTTGAATATCATTATTCAAAGTTGTACAAGTCTGGTGCTAGAGGAGACCGGGGCAAATCAGAACAATAATTATTAATACGCGCAGCGACCGTTAAGGTCCTCCCCTAATTACCGGGTACAAAGGAGCCAATGACTCGAAAAATTACCATTGTACAGTCTAGAGACAGTACCGGCTATGTGACGATATACATCGTGGGACTGTGTAAACGGACAAAGCCTAAGTATGATTTTATTGTACACGTTATCGTTAACATTGCAAAAAAATTGTTCAAAGAATTCGTCGTTACTTTGCGTATTTAATTCCATTGCTATTGTGTGAAGTAAATTTTAAATTAGTTTTACTAAATTATTTGTTTATTTAGCAGAATAACAAAGTAATATTTTTTTCGAGTAGTTTTTAATTCAATTCATTACGTTTTGTCTTAGTGCATTTTTCCTAATTATAGTTTATTTCGAGATTTTGCTGTTAAATTTCTTTATCTATTTAATTAAAATAGATAAATTAAAGGAGTAATATACTCCTATAAAGTATATTCAATAAAAGTAATAATGAAAAAATAAACTCCATTACATGCTTGATTTACTTATTATTTAATTGATATAGGTACTGATCTATTTAATTTATTCGTATTAATTGTCTTACATAGCATCCTGTCTATAGTTTTCATCATAAAATTAATTTAATTAAGAAAAAATAAATGTTTCTAATGCTTAGACATTTTATTAGTTACAAGAA
>JALPQI010013120.1:0-37988 GCA_025490895.1 Thaumatotibia leucotreta
ATACGAGGTGAATAATGTTTATATAACGTTTTTATACATTTGGGATCCAGACCCCACCTCGTATGCCGAAGTTTAAAGTCCATTTGGTCAACAATCTACGCAGTTCAATTTAGTTGGAAATTTACTTGATTTGACATTTAATTATGATTACGTTAGTTGATGTGCATGCAATGGCATGCTAAAATTAATTTATTATTTTGTAGGAGAATAGCACAACCCAATTTCCTACTAGTACTACAATAGGTATTGTAATAACAATGTGCAGGTTTCGGCAGCTGAAGTATATTTAGAACTCATTAATTTAACTATAAATATCTAATTGTTTTCCAAAAAAACTCATTACTTGCATTACATTTTAATAATTTTATTTGTACTTTAGTGAAAATTGTTTCATAGAACTAGTAAAGTTGTTTTTCATCAAACTTGCTTTCTAAGCGCGCCATTTTGCTCGCAAGTGTGATGAAAAATATTGTACGCATCACGATCGGTAAGCGGAATACTAACTCGAGTCATTAAAAGCCTTCTGACATTCTCGTTAGTAATACCGTAGGTGTACCTCCCTAGATGCACCGTGTACTATTTTTCATAATGTTGCTAATTGCCTGTTGTTTTTAAATACATGTTCATCATGTAAATCAAAGTATGTAATGATAATGAACTTTCTCGTAAAATCTATACAAGTTATCAGGGTCGTTATCAAAAATATTATCCGTAATTAAGGCAAACAAACTAAAAATAAAACTATGGAAACGGATTTATTATAGTTAGTCATACCTATTTTATCTAAATTATGTTTAACATGAAAGGACGTAACTACGTATTTTATTTTTACAATAGACCCATGACTGATTCCTTCTGTATAGCTGCTCAAGGTTCGTCGCATCAAAAAAGAATTTAAGGCGTGTCGTTGAATTGAAATCCACAGAAGATTAATCGATTGTGACAACGCAGATCTTTTCCTCGTTTCAGCCTTTGCAATCCTCCCTATAAGATTATAATTAAGTACTTACTATACTATAATTTCTATGAGTGTATCTGTTAGAGGCGTGACCTTTTCGATAAGTCTAAGGAGGTATTTCATGCTATTAATTCGAGAACAGGTATTTTTCTTCTTTGCTAGGAGGGAACAATGTGGTACTTTTTTGTTCTAAGACATTCTGCTGGCTGCCTAAAAATAAAAATGAAGTATGAAAGTATAATTATAGTACGTTGAATCGATTAAAGTACGATTTCTTCAAACTTGATTATGTGAATAAAATATATTTATTTCAACTTTCACGATTATCATTCATAACGCTTGAATCCCTCACTACGTTCGGAACACTAGTTATGGAATCCATCGCTTCATTCGGGCTTCAATGATCACCCTTAGCCGAAATATATTATTTTGACCACTTTGGCACAATCTATTAACTAAAGATTTTATAATTATTTCGGAAAGTACGCGTAGTACAAATAGATGCACAAGTTTTTAGTTAAGTATTTTTCGATGATACGGCAACCGTAATGTGCATCTTTTCATCAGACGGATTCCGCACTGTAGATGTTTGTCTTTTTGTATTGATTTACAGTTTAAGACAAAGTTACATATGCGACCCTCCCTGCATTAACTAGTTGTAATATTATTAACATGAGAAAGTTATATAAAATGATGAAACTTTGGGCAATTGAACCAATGTACTCAGTGGCTAGAGAAAACGACAATTAATCGTACCAGTGTGGTCGTGTCAGTCGGGAGTCCTGACCCATTGTCCTACGTTCGGTCAGACGGTGCGGTGACTGACTACATACCGAAAATAGATCAAATAATTCCGTGAACGAGACCTTCTAACTATCGGGCGAGCATGACTAGCGAATTTAATTGTTACGTTTTTGTTACAGGTTCCCAAAACAAGAGGCCGGCAGTTCATTAAGCGCGGAACGGACGAGAATGCGTCTCGATGTTTAAGAAAAGCAGCAAAGGTCGGTGCGTGCTAGTGATCAAGGCCCGCGGCTGGAAGCGCATGCCCATGAAGCTGCTCAAGTGGGGCCGCAAGATGCCGTCCACCAAGCAGTACAACCCGGTGCCGAACGACGAGTACGACACGCGTATCCCGCTGCACCCCGACGAGGCTTTCACATATGGCATCAAGTTCCAAGCCAAGGTATGTATCTTGGCGAAAAGTAATGTCGTTTAGGTTATCGGTGAATATACATAAAGGAGTTCCAGTATTCATTTTCAGATAAAACGATTTACGGTACAACTAGGTTCCCCGATTTACAACCCTGTATTAAAATTGAAGCATACATTTATACAAGCTGGTATCTTTTGACTACCGACTGGATAACTTTTGGTTTCCCAACTTTTGTTTTTAACTTCTGTTTTCTGTTTACAACGATTTTGAGACACTGATAAACATCTGCCAGTTGTTATAGGTATGTATTAAATTGCGGCCCATGAACTTAGTTCAATTCAGGTTTCTAGGTCCCCTTTAGTGTCTCCGATAAATGGCGTTTGAACGATGACATTAATGATATTATTTACAGTCCCATATATTTTGTCCTCCGCTCCGTGAACATCGGACATAAAAGGAGCGGATTGAAATACATTAAAATAATCCTCTTTCATTTATACGTGTGGGCTTAATTACAAATGTATTAAATTTGAAATCGGTATCATAAGAAAATAACGTGACATTTAGCGATGTGATAGGCCGAGAAGCACTACGTACAAGTATTATTTGTCCTTCTGGTATGCCACTACATTTTCTTGTATTTTTATATATAAAAATTCGGCCAGCTTTGTATGCACTATAAAACAGTATTGATGAAACGATCATCAAAATAAATGTATAAGGTATAACCTTGATACGATAAAATCCACAATCTAAGAGCCACTACCACCAACAGAGCTAAATCCCTGATTAACCCGTTTGCTTGATGTTTGATCTCAGATTAAGTTATCTAGTTTGATGAATTTGGTCTTTATTTAGAATAAACTAATTAGCAACGTTACATAAAATATAATGATAGGTATAGGTACCATGTGGGAGACCACACGACTCGCGTAAAGGAATCTCATTAATAATGCACATAATTTACTAGAATATAGTCAATGCGAGTTGCCGAGAGTGGGCTTATATCGTATTGATTAAAAGCCGTATCAGTAGAACTTTACTAGGAACTTACACAGGTACTTTAAGGTGTAGCGCACTCACATATCAAATAAATGTCATACAATTAAATACCTATTCTGACTACTTACGGGTTTTGTTAATGATTGACTTTTGGCGGAAATCTGCTTGAAACCAGCGTTTTTAATATTCTCCACAAAAAATGACACCTGTAAATATTTGAAAGCATGCAAATGCGAATGCGATACATCATAGTTCAAAGCACGACAAACGGTAAACACGTTACCATCATATCATAAAATAGCTGACTTGAAACTTTTGCTCTTGAGTATTGTATATAGTGTGTACACTAATATTTTTTTACAACAATACACTAGCATTCATAATTTTTATTAACGTCTCCTAACTTAGCAAGCCGATAGGTTTAATATTTATTTGTCTCTTTCGGTCTAATAGACATTGATAAAGCCTGCGCCTTGCTAGAACGGGTACTGGCGCTAGCGGTGGTGGCGGGGGCGATGCAAGGAAAGATCTATATACTTTTGTCATAAAGTGGATTGCACACAACAACACTACATCACTTGCTAATGAGAGGTTGTCTACACTGTCCAGAGTGTCCAGCGACATAATACCCAAAACGGTTTTCCAACCAGCTGGCACTGACAACCACAATCACGATTAAAATTCGGATGGCAACATAGGTATTTCGATAGCTTCCCGTATTTTACACGACACAAAAAACTTTTCTCTCGCAAGTAACTACGTTATCAAATCGAATCTGATGTAGAGCTTCGAATTTGAATCTAATACATGTCATGTTCCGTCACCGCGGGTCTGACTATCACGATTCCTCATATTACGTACTTATGTGCTCAGACAGTCTTGTAATGGGTCGAAACATGTCTAGCAATCGTCAAAATGGGGATAGGTATCCATTTAATCGGGTATTTTTTAAAATAGTGCGGCTTGCCTACTTTTTCACAGAGAATTGCAATTATTCGGCTTGTGTATTTTACCCACCAGTCACATCAGTCATTTTATCAACCTATTGTTTTAGTAGGATAGCTTTTACCCATTCCCAAACACATTTTTGTACGTTCAACGCGTTGGTGATATATTATTGCATGCATTTTTATGTATTCAACGATTTTCACAAAAGCCCTCATCAGACTGACATATTAACTCCCAATGGTTCGGAACGGACTGTCGATTCCGCTTAATTGTCACTACATGAGCGATTTAAAGCGCTATTCAAATATAAATTGGTGAGTAATGGGAATTAAATACTAAATGTGTATTCCTTGCACTGGTAACGCGACCTGTCTTTAGTTTTTGGATATAAACTTGTTAGGATTACAAAAAAATACGTCAGCGTACGTTTGTTAGGGTATTTCTAATATGTTAGGTATATACAGCTCAAGCTATACATTATACACAATGCGTCTTATTTCAAGTAATTTAAATTTAGGTAAATAACTTATTAACTAATTATTATTGTGAAATATCCTTCATGTGGATGTATGGTTATATTTTATGGTAATTGAAAAGTATTAATAATTATTTATTAATACGTGAATTATCTCTCTGCGTGATCGGATTAAAAATGAGACCATCCGGAGAAGAACCAAAGTAACCGAAGTAGCTTTCCAAATCGCTAAACTGAAATGGCAATGGGCGGGGCACATTGCGCGTAGAACCGATGGCCGTTGGGGCGGGAAGGTTCTTGAGTAGCGGCCACGTACCGGAAGGCGTAGCGTGGGTAGGCCCCCCCACAAGGTGGACTGATGACCTGGTGAAAGTCACAGGAGTCCGCTGGATGCGGGTGTCGTAGGACCAGTCATTGTGGCAATCTTTGGGGGAGGCCTATGTTCATCAGTGGACGTCTTTCGGCAGATATGATGATGATGATGATGAAGTGAATTATTTATTCACTTATTTATAGGGCTTTTCTTTTTCACTTTTCACACTAATCAAGCGTGATACGAATACGTGTTTGTATATTTTTTTATTTATACTTTTTATGCAGCGTGTTGTATTACTACATAACTGAATGCTTTGAATCGTAAAGATATTTTGGTTATAAATGACCTAACCTAACTAAGCCAGCCGATAAGTGTTGTTTGACCCTTTTGTTCTTATCAATAAGTTTATTAGACCAAAAGGGACAAACGATACTTACCGGCTAGTTAAGTAAGGTGTTATTTATGAATAAGGAAGTAAGTGTTTAGATTTAAGTCACCAAAACGGATCGGTTCACTTAGTTCTCGATTGAAATGAACTCGAATTTACAAAAATAGAAATTAATATAATAAAATATTGATAATAGCATGATCATCTAGTGGTAAATTGGACAACATTATGATAAGTAATAACCCAAATCCTCTGAGGTAGGAGAAATGTTACAAAGTCTATGTCCGAAATATGTTCCAACAAACACAATAATATCAAAACCATTTGAATATTCTACACAAAGAGTTAAATGTAAAGTAATTAGAAAGCTTGATAACTAAACATTAGACATTAGGACAAATAAGTGAATATTATTAAACACTCTAAAATTCTCAAACCTAAATAATAATAATATCTGCAGTGAATATTAGCTAGATGAAAGTAATATTTTAAATGTCAAACATTGTCTCTACAAAGATTAGATAACGCCTATAAAATGATCCAGATAAGTAAAAGAGATTACAAATTAGACTCTGTATATGATACCCCATATATGTCAAGTGTAGATTTAGAATGTAACAGCAGAAAATGAAGTTAAGATTATGAAGAGTAGTTTAAAAGATATAAATTGATAAAGTTGTAAAAATTGGATTTAAAGTTTATGAATTACCTTAATGATAAACGCTTAAAACTAACTTATCAACTATAAACCACGCTTAGTCTTACATTACTAATACAGTGTTATTCTTGATTATTGTAAGAATAAAATAGCTGCCTATGATCAGCTATAAGCCGCTCGTATAATATATTAACCAAACGCACACGTCATTATGTTGGCCAATGTCTGACCGAGAGTCTCAGCGTGGACCGATTCTATACAATCCAGATTGGGTATTTAGAGTTGCAAACCGATGCAAAACCCTCGAGTATAACAATGGACTTGTATAGAATATCCGAACGCTAGGAAAAGATCCGAAGATACAAATTCAGAGACTTGAGAATAAGAATATGACAATATGCCTCTCAAGACGTTAATGTGTAATATATATGTAAGCCGTATGATTAGATAAGTCCCATAGCGTTATGAGACAACCACTTATGTAATAGTATTCTATAAGAATACTCAGAAATATTATGTTTGATATAACATTATTATGTCTTCAGCAAGCCGAGGCAAAGCTGAAGTGAACGCAGAAATAACGATGAATCAGTACCTTAATACTAAACCACTTAAAACTAACTTATATCTAAATGACGCTTATGTTTTATACCGTGTTGATGAACACACGCATGACAAGAGTAATGTCTGAACGGAGTCTCAGCGTGGACCGATTCTATACTATCCATATTGGGTATTTAGAGTTGCAAACCGATGCAAAACCCTCAGGTAAGTCAACAGACTAGCATTGAGAATATCCAAACGCTAGGAATAGATCCGAAGATGCAAACTCCGAGACCAACCAGGAATGTGACAACATACTTCTCCCAAACCAATGTACAATTTTGCAATAATAATACTCTCCTCCATAAGAGTCATAATTATAATAATCTGGAGTCGATGTGGGCATGACAATGACAATGATAATGGAATCAGTTAGTTGAGATAGCAAGAATACGTATATATAATATATAGATTTGTGTATCTCTTGAACACTTAATACAAGCACCGAATTATTGTTCAATATGAATTATACTTGTTTGCATGGTTACAAAGGTACCCCTTGTATATATTATCTCTTTGACATTTAGAGAAGGCAATTCAGAACCCGTAGTATTACATATAAAAGAACCAAGTGTGACCATAGTACTGGGAATTGCACATCAATGCACAGTATTATTCAAGCTCCATGGTAGCAAGCCCAGCCCGAAAGCATGAGACAACTAAGTCAATAGTCTGTAAGATCGTTGAGCTTCGCACTTGCAGTCTCGCCCATATAGTATAAAAATTAGATTGTATGTAAATATATAATTGGGGTCTTTAACCACAAATGTTAGCAAACAAGGGTACAGATGTCTTATCGTATGCTATTTGGACGTCTTGCCAGAATAGTTCTAGCCAAGCGGTCCATTTCGCGAGTGTAAATAAATTACAAGCCCAAGCGATTCACCCTTTTCAAAGATCACGCGAGGGCATCGATCAAAGACGAAGTTCTACCATGAAACTCGTGGTCCCCTAACAGATTAGGTGACTTATGAGAACCTCGATCCCGGACGTAAGCAGAGTTTAACTAAATTTAATATTAATATTTCCATAATAGTTACTAGAACCACATCTCTCAACTAAACGAATCACATTATCAAAGATACGTAAGCCCAATGCCATTAATTACAACTTTATTGTTAAACGCGGTCAATTCCAATTCAAAATAATAATTTTAGCATTTTAATCAATTCTGTGAATTTATACGTTCCGTTATACGATGTAAGTAGCTCAAATTATGCTTTAATTGACAGTAGGGTAATATATACTTAAATGTTTAGAATAAGTTTAAAATATTAAAATTTGGATCATTTTATAAGAGTCTCAAGTCCATAACGCACACGTGATATACAGTTTATAATCATTGTAATGAATCACGCATTCATAGTTTCTAATATACTATTGATGGAACAACTATTTCTACTTAGTGACTTCAATTACTGCGTGATTCATTAGCAAAGAGCCGCGTCTAGATAAATCAAGTAAGTGGATGCACTGATCATAGCCCAATATTTATGACATTAAATATAAGATATTAAATAGCAGTGCGTTGTCAATCTAGAACTTGTAAACAGCAATATAATTATGTATTATATTAGATTCTCAATCACGATTGACAACTAAAATATCAACTGCAGTTATATGTCGTACGGTAGATGTTAAATCTGTAATACCCTTAATTCTAAATGAAACGTATATCCGCTCGAATGGACGATAATAATGTATGGAATAACAGTGTAGACCCAACACGTAGCACGCGAGCAGTGACGCCGAGATGCAGACGCTGTATATGGCACCCTTATGAATGGAGTAGCAGGGCCGACCCAACACGAAGCACGCGTGTAGCGGTGTCGTGATGTCGTCTGTACATGGCGCCCTCTCTCTCGTACGCACGAAACACCGGAAAGTAGAAAAGATCATGTTTATAAGAGGTATTCATAAGAAGTTACTAATTTTGATTGCGGATTATAATTGAACGGAATAATAGAAGAATACTAAAAGAGTAATTCAAATACTAAAACTAATCAAGCAATTATTGCCCATGAAATATTCTGTTTAATCGATAATTATTCCAATAAAGTATAAACTCTAAATAATTAACCAATAAATCATCAAATAGTGGTATTCAATTAAAATAGATCCTAGCCCGCTCTCCATAACATTAATATAATATATTTAAGTTTAGAATTATTTTTCAATATGGCACACACTTAATTTGGAGGGTAGATTTTCCTATCTATTAAATAAACCAGAAGCAACACACCAGTTCAACGGAGTCCTGTCAAGACAAAATGGCTGACGCCTTTGAGCATCACTTGCGACCGACGAAGTATTAGATGCTGATGTAACTGCAGGTACTAAGCAGTTCCCGTAGTGTCGACTCCGCATTTCCACACCCTTCATCCCTGGATGATATGGCCTCTCGCCGATGGACATGAACCGGAAATGAGAAATATTTATTTAGTTACCTACCAACATTTATACACTGTACAATATGATGAGAGCTATAATCTAATACGGAAAGCAGCCATCCTAACATCTTCGCTGCGGCAATTACCTTAGCTCACAACTAACCATACTTTGTAAGGGATCGAAAGACCCCCAACCTCCAACCGCAGTGAACGTATTAAATATAATAGTGTGCTAAAATAATACCACAAGCTCACAGCGGAGTAGAATGGCACTGAATTCAAACCAAATTTAAGGGAAACACTGTATCTAATAATCAAATATTAATGAATCAAAGTATTTATAAAACACCATTATAAAACAGTTTATTTAATTATTCACTTTGTAAGTATCATATTTTATCACTGATGCAATAGGCTTAACTCGGAACTAACCACATCTTGTAAGAGGTCGAAAGACCCCTACCGCATTGAACGTGTTAACACGTGGCGCATCTATACAACCTACATGAACCAATGCTGCGCGCTCCACCGGTCGACTACTGTCGACCAAAGAATACGGCAACCTAATAATTAATACAGAAAATATTTAGATAAACATGTTACGTTATTAAAATGTCACTCGATTATCTTCGTATTGCCGTTACGCTGAACATTATAAAGCAAGTTAAGTAAATTAAATCAACCGGACACACGCACGATCACAAGCAATGATTTATCATTATATTCCTGTCATAGATTGCAATTTAAGATCCAATCTGCATGAAAACCATCCAGACACGGGCCCTGTATCCAGACACCCCCACACAAGCCGGACCCCAACTACAAGCTAAAACTAATTCATTAAATTAATATTAAATAACTTACGTTCGCCCTTGTGTCGGTTTGCCGTAAACTTATAGTAGTCACTAATCAACCAATACGATTCGTTACCACTTAGTAATTCTATAAAGCATTGTCGAAAGTATGTCGGAATAATAACTATTCAATATTTAGACTATAAATAAACACGATTATCACAATTGAACACGCATAACAGAAACTAGATATTTGGGCACGCTCATCTGCAAAGAACAACGTATCCATTTAATTTTCAACAGAATCTGAATCTACCCACTTTCTAACATATCGCTGGAATCCCGTATGATTTGATGCACCTATTATTCTACAAATCACAAAGCAATTCCTATAAATATAAAGTATGCCAGAGGCGACGTACCATATCCATGTGGTGCATCCTTTGTGCGCCCAAATGCCGGGTGGTACCGCATTCCTATCTTCGAATCACGCCCAGGAATGGTGTTACTCGCCCTATGCCTCCGCTGCCGTAAAGCCTGCCTGCTATATCTGTGAACAATTCTAAACACGATATGCCTTACGAACTAAACTCACTGACTTCCTTACGACTCGACGCTCTGCCGACGAAAAAGCCTCGAATACCTGTTACACTCCCTTAAGTCAGATTCTCTCAACTCTCATTCTCAATCCCTCAATTGTTCGTTCATTCGACGTCTTTGAATCACCTCATACTGAACATCTTTTACCATTGGCTAACAACAAACTAGCTCGATTCTGATTGGTTGAAATTCTACCCGCTCTGTTTAATTCCATAGTATCCAAATGAAAACATTGACGTACAATTGTAGGTCACGTGGTACGCGGCGACGTCATGATATTTTAATTCGAACGCCTACAAAAAGAATTAGAGCAAAGAATTATCTTCAATTGATGTCGATACGTTACACTACCATATATTATTTTCGGTGTAAAAATGTTAATTTGGCTTAGAATCAACGATGTTTAAAGTAATCAGAAGATCTCTCGTCCCACGAAGAACAATTATGCCGAATTCAATTAGTAATATTTCCGCTCTGCCGATCGCGCAATTTTGGCGACGATAAATATTAATTCAGTGGAATGCCTCCACAGCGTTTATCAAACGAAGATGGCGGGAAAACGTCGTTTAATCTGGATAAAGTTTGAAGAAATGCTAATTCGATTAATGACGATAAGGATACGATTTAATAGATTAGCGGGAGCGGATACTATGTACCCTTTTATCTAGTAGTATTAATATCTTAACATACCTCTAAATAAGCCAGTCCAGTCCACTACCTATTAATAATTATGGGTCATAGGTTCAAGTTTTTTGATGGCATTCATTACTTTTGTTATTGTTTGCTCTTTTAATAATTTATCGAACTTACCGAGACCATTATTAGCTGGGAGGCTTTCATTACTGGTTGGATGGTTTCAACTTACCACAATTTTAATGCTTACTATCACTGTAACATGCTCGGCATCGGCATCTATTGTGACTATGTCTTTGATATTCTACGATGGTTCGATGGTAGAGTCTGTGCGGAAAATGAAGGTACCACAAAGGCACGTCCATATATCTCACGTGCTTTAGCATTCCCAATAATCTCTTGGAATAAAAACAGACAGAATAAAGGTGTATTTATTTTGTTTCTGCCGTAAACAAAACACAACGTTTCGTAGTCATCAAACCTTTCCTGGACACACAACACTTGTATATTTAAATTTCCCTTGGGCAAAATTTAATGTTAACCACAAACAAGTACTTAATAATAATAGGAGTACGTTTGTTGACTCGAATTTTACTTTATACTCAAAATATCTCGTTATGTTGTAAGCATCAGGATACTCGTATTCCACGAAATCGTAGCGCTAATGACCTTCATTAGGAAGTTTAAAGTATTGAAGTACTTCTGAAACTTTCACATTTTTGATAGGTTTTGATAGTTTTCTGTCCAAACGTACAAATCTACTTTATTTCAACAGTGGTGATAGACGTCTACCTACTGACTAGAAAAAGTATCAGAAAATATATTTTACTTTGTTTTTTATTATCCTTCACTCATTGAAATGCCAACAGAACAAACGCGGACTAATTTCTCTATATGACCTGACCCATATAGAAACAACATTTCCAAGATACTTTTAAAGTTATTAATGTCACAGGTACAAATGAAACGAATAGTCCTCCAATTCTCTGAAATAGAGTATTTATCGTAAATAATATGATAAAATATAGGCACTAAAATGATCAATACTAAACGCAAAGTATTTGTGAGAAATACACAGAGTGATGCCGGTAATGCTTTGTGAAGGCCGTGATGAATGTGATTACCGGAATTCGTATCCGGTACCTCCAGGTTCGTAGACAGGTCTGCTTTGAACAACGCTACTGAGGCCTTTAAAAGAACCTAGTGGATATTTAATACTACGACTAAGTGCATGTGCTTAAGTTTCGCAAACCTTGTTTGTAATGTATCCATCCGTAAGCTTATAAATGGTTGTGTTTTTTCAACTTACCTAAAATTATGGCACGTTAATAACTGTTGTTACAAGTTGTCACACCAATTTAATGGGCTTATGATGACCCAATTTTGTCATTTAACGTACTATGCATCACTCTGGCACAGCCAAGATGACATTCTGTAATCGCATACGATACCTAAGCGAAAAGTAATAAATGTATGATATTGACAGATTCCAACGAAAAGTCACGCGACCATTTCCATGTGACATTTATGGTCACGTGATTTTTCGTAATGTCTCATAGAAAATCCCGTTTTCAAATCAATTTTGTTATTTTTACAGGATAAGTAGTATTCATTTTAATATGAACTGGTATTGAGATCGCCCTAATTTTTTTACCCAATCCAAAAAAACATTTAACATTAACGTCATATAACTTCGTAGATATAAAAATAGCGAGTCATGACAAAAACCCTCGTTTACTGCACATGTTTGGGTGTTATTTTCTAAGCTCCAAACATAAATAATGTCTTTTTTAACCCCAACAAATCCACCGCCAATATTCTATATTTATGGATTGAATTTTTAATGTATTTTTCAATACGATCTGATGTTAAAAAGGATTTAACCTATTCTTTACAAATTTTTTGGTGGATATACTTACAGGGCATGTTGGAAAACAAACTTGACTAATTTGACATCCAATCTTTTTCGTGAGTTGAGTTGCGTCATATCTTTAATAATAATGTTTAATTTCATTTTAGTAATGTTCTATACAGAAATATATATAAACACATTAAAACCTATTTGATTAAAATAAGTATTTACAAAAACAAATTCAGTTCTTTACGAGAACCAAACATTTATAAAGCGGACATCATTCGCAAATTGAACCTATTGCCTGAGTGATTACTCATTCTTGTGTCTGCGTAAACCTGCCTATCCCTGTCATTACGCTCGTGACGCTCGTTTGTAGTACGAAATGCATACAAAATTTAAAGACATTAAACATAAGCTTGCCCACGCGGCCAACTCATGGTATCGTGAAACGTATCTGTCACACAGAATAAATGGAATCTTTTTGAACCAGCCACTATCACGAAAAGAAAATGTCACTTCCAATTTATCTTACTGCCTGTACCCTAATAAAATCTCGTCGAATCATGCTTCGTACCTACTTGAATTTGGATTCAAATAAGAAGTGCCTACCATGACATCAAGACAATTTGTGAAATCAAAACTTACAGTTCCACAGCTCCTTGAATCGTCATGGTAGACTTTTTTATTTCTATCTACTCTGACAGGTAAAACTACCCAACTATAGTCCAAAAGCTCCCAACTATGCTCCAAAACTAAGTGAAATATCCTCGATTTAGTGTAATTATTATATTATTGATGCAGTTGTTACACAAAGTCTCCTCATTCATTATTAAAAAACTTACATAAAACCAAAATAAAAGATTTTCATTGATGCTTAATTACGAGTTGATCTTTTGGACCATAGTTGTAATACTGGACTATAGTTGTATGGTTTTACGGTACGTAAGTTATTTCTAAATAAGCAGGACATGAGCTCTTGTCAGGCTTAGCAGGAAGCCATAGGCAGGGAATATCATTAAAATTAACCACAATAATAAAAATATTTGTGTTTATATGATGATGTTGCTACAAAAATCAAAGGTGTAGCAATTTTTCATACACGTGTCGCTCCTACAGGTAATAAAGATCGTTGAATAATTTAACCGAGGTCTAATAAATTCATAGAGTCCTTTGTAGAACCTCACAAGCACGTAATAAATGTATGCAAAGAAGTAACCAATCGCCGCCCGACCGAAGAGAGAGGTTTCTAAGCTAGGGATTACGCTGGCTCTGGCGATGCTCACACCCCTTCTACACTCACAGGCAATGAAAACGGCTTAAATTGTGTACTATTTCCGTAGGAAATGGCTACTTCATTGTTCGTAGTTACTTGCTAAGACAGCGTTTTAAATACCGGACAGCGCATACCTAGATCGAAACAATTTTAACTTAAAATTCATTTTTAGGGTTCCGGAGTAAACTAGGAACCCTTATTTTTATTGTTATTTATTTAATCAACAAACTTACACAGCATTATAGTTAATACCAACACGCTGCAAATTTTAGAAACAATAACAAAGGAAAAATATAAATAAAACAGAAAAATGCAGCTTAATAACTAACTCTATTTCCGCCATGTCCGTCTGTCTGTCTGCAGCATAACTCAATAGCCGTTAGTAATAGATATTTGCGATTTGGTACAAGTAAACATATGAATAACGCAGACAAAAATGGTAGCAGAGTGCTTTAAAAAACGGTGCAAGGAAATATATGATTTCAACTTTCTTTTATCTAGAAATAGTGTGTGAATCACAATACGTAGCTATGCCTATAGAAATCGAAATGCCTTAATTTATCCCTTATATTCAGAAATAAAATGCTTAGTGACACACAATCTATTTCACCTAAGGTACATCAATATGACTAAGAATTATCTACGGAACCTTTATATGAGAATCCTATTTATAAAAAAGGGGCGAAAAAGGTCCATTCAACACGGCACAATAACGCGGTGGCGTAGAGACCCTTCCATTGAATTTCATTTTACAACAACAAGGTCCAGCATGAATTCGCTCATTCCGTTTCTTTCGATTAATTTTCTGGACTAAGGCAAAAAATATTCTTTATTATAATTGTTATAATTTTCTCATATCTTCAAGCTGGGTACAAATGTAGCTGAGATAAACGTAGCTAATTGAAATTTCTTTCATAATTTTCTAATCCCGTCCCAGAGAGGTAAGTGTTGACTTTCTTTTAGAAAGAATACACTAACTGAAAGTATGAGTACATGAAGATTGTATGTTTTTGTCGGTTACACAGACAACATAACCTCAAGACGTAGCATAGCCGGGCGACCCCCTCTGTCACGCATACTGTGAATTCACTCCATATTAGAGCCACGCCTCCATTGCTAACTTCAGTCTGCGGCCGGCGTCCATGAGATAATTACGAAAGTTTTAACGTGATTTACATCATGCAAAATGCATTACTGTTGCATGAAATTGTGTAGCAAGAATACAAAAACATCTAGTGTGCAAAAAGATGGTATTTCGTCTCACAAGTGAGCAATTTTTTTATAATTTCAATTAAAATTAAAAATAGTTTAAGCATAAAATCTAGTGCACTCGTTGATGTCTTTTTACAAAGTCTCTTTCTAATACTTTGCACGAAGTATAACTCCCTCCTTGTCTAGCGTAACGAGCAGGTAGGCCGTCTGAACTAGGGATGACCGTAGAGTATGTTTGTTTACCATCGATAAGGTAACTAAAGATAAAATAAAATCTTTATTCTCAATCGTACCCAGCAACAGACTCTGCGGTGTGGAGTCTCCGTATCCGAACTAGTGATGTCTATACCGGCAGTCTGTTTACTATCGATAAGATATTACGATTATATTCAATTATCCTCAAATAAATTCTGGTTTAGTGTAAAGTGTAGAAGTATAATTTTCAATATTACTATTATGTTAAATAATATTGTGTATCTTCTCTAAATGCCCAAACATGAAAGAAATGTGGATGAATGCTGCAAAACGGTCACATGATTGGTTTCCTGCTCCTAGCAGTGTGATATGTTCTCGACACTTTAAATCGGAATATTTCAAATTAACAAAAACGAATAATAGACGAATTTGATATAGAACGTATTTTAATGGTAGTTTATTGGTAACTTTGTAACTACGAGTTAATGATTGTACAAATAAAAGTATATTTTATAAAATTGTTTTATTTATTATCTCAGAAAAGATATATTGTGATGATGATAAAATAACTATCCTTTGTCCTTTCCCGGGTCTTAAACTATCTCCATTCCAAATTTCATCTAAACCGGTTTAAATGTGTAGATGAAGACACAGCAGACAGACAAATATTTTTTTTATATAAAATGCATTTTATTTGTCACACCAGGGTCGCGTTTTATAAAGTTACAATTTACAATTTCGCTGTTTGCCTCTCTAACGCACGCACATATTGGCTAGAAAGATGCACCCAGAAGTTGCGGGTAGAAGCTAGTATCATAATACATCTGCGGGGACGATGATGATAATGATAATGATGAATGAAATATCGTATGTCCTTTCCCGGGTCTTAAATAATCTCCATTCAAAATTTCATCTAAATTGGTTCAGCGATTTATGCGTGTAGACTCAGTAAACTGACATACATACTTTCGCATTTATGGTATGCATTAGTACGGATCTGGATTCACGGTTTTGTCAGTAAGTCACTGACAAATATCGAATTGTGAAAGCGATAGACATTGTAACCATCGATACTTTTATCGACATTCGGAAATCACTAGCGACCGGCGGACATTTTTGTTTTACACCTCATTGACCTTGAAACGACGAATCACAACACAGTTAGCTCATGTTACGCCGCCCGCACCTCAGAATTTTTGGCAGCATCGGTTTAACCCTTAATAAGGCATCAGTCACACCTAAATTTCATTGGGTTTGACACATATTCATTGACAGAATAAGTTTCAAAATGAGGTGGTAAATATATTACCATTGCCCTATTAAGGGTATGAAATAATTGTCTAAAGCTACGTCTTTAGGTTATGTTGTCTGTGGTCGGTTACAAAATTTAGCTTAAAAGTTCATATTTTTGTCTATGCCTACAGAAACTCGATGATCACTCATATTTTCATCTACTTCAATCGCATTTGTATAACATATAACAACAAACGTACGCCCCACACTACCGCTGCTACTTTGAGGAGACAAACTTAGTCAACTTAGGCACTCCGAAACTACTTTAATTAATTACGACAGGTACATTGCACGCGAACCTCAGGCGTTGGTGTAGCAACCAAGGATCGCCGATATTGCCTCCAGTGTTTGCAATCAATTCAAAGTTTCGGGATGATTGTTTGTTTAGACATCTTGTTTCATCAGCTATCCAGCCACTGAGGGCATTGTCAATAGGCTACTTGACCCATTTTTAAAGTTTGTCTTATTCAGAGTACGAAATAAAAAAAATATAACAATTTTTTCAATAAAAAATATGTACCAATCAAACACTTTAATACACCGTAATCGAAAAATATTGATCTTTTCAATAAATACTACTGAAAATAATAATGTATTGCACTAAATTTGATATGAGTCAAGTAGCCTATTATCGGCGGAGGATTGTTTTTGCGCTCACGCTTACGACGGGCAAAAAAGGGACGGAACAGAGAAAGTATTAGACATCGAATGCGAATAATACCCACTGAATGGACATTTCCCATCTTTGCAAATGCCGGAAGCTTTTTGCAACGCCGGTTTGTTTATTATCAATTTATTCTGGCCAACAATGGAATAAAAATAACAGATTGTCAAATCTGCCTTTTTGATTGCTTGTTTTTTTGTGTTATGACAAGCTTCCTTACAATTTTATCAATGTTATTCTTTACGCTCGAAGTGAATTTGTACGGAATACGTTATATTTTTCTTAGAGACATACAGTCTTAGCTATATATATAAATATCCCTAGAATACCTGTGATATTCATATTATGAATATCATGATATTCATGATTTTATAAATCATACGATAAGCTGTGAAAATTGTGAAACTGTGAAATATAGTTTTGCATCTTTAATTGCAAGCCTAAAGAATAATATAAGGACTGTGTAAGTCAAATACATAATTATCTACTTATTTTGCGCTAGGCTTAGCAGGGTAAGAAAAGAGATTTTACAAAGGGGAAGCAAGTAAAAATAAAGTACAATAGGTATAACGGGTTTCGATCGACCCTCCTCAGCAGATTTAGTGTTTTTTTATCTTTAAATTAACTTGTTAATTGGGTTTTTTCTGTTCTAAACTTTTCTTTCCCTTGTTTACGAATACTTAATCAGACTTTTTAATTCCTCGTTCATATTAATGAATGAGGAATTAGTCAGACCTCCTCGTGTTGCTTTAATGTATACAAATTTAGAGTTTCTCTAGATTACCGCCAATGTACCTATACGACTTTTGCTTATTTCTACTTAGATCAAACCAGGTACAAAAGAAATAGTAGCGTACCTACAATCGTAAGGCCTATTAAGGCCTTGTGAAGTGTTCGTCATTACTTGCATTTTACTATAAAAGCATTCCACTAGAATATCCTTTACAATAGGTACGCCGTTGATCTACTTACTACTTTTGTTTAAAATACTGAGAAAACAAAATCTACAGTAATTTCTTCCGCTTTATTGATGTAGCCATACACGTCATCGTCATAAGCATTTCGTAAGGGGAATTCTCATGGAAGATCCGTATAGTGTTTCCTTATCGAAGGTGCCGAACATTTTGACGGGTCGTCATTTCGCGGGGCCTCCTCAGCCGACCGTCCAATCACTCTCTCGGGACGGACTTATTTTCTCTCAGATAATCCTCCCACCTGCTATTTTTTCATGAAGGATAATATTATCCGTCTCAATACAGTTTACTTTGTACGCTGCGCTGTTGTAATGTGTTTCATAAAAATATAGATAAGAGGTTATTGTAATAATTGATGCCACGGTCTTCCATTGACGCCTATCGATGTACTTAACACATTAAATTATTTACACCTAATATAAAACTAATACAGGAAACTTCAAATCATCCATCTCACTCGTACTTTTAACGAGTTTTACAATTTAAATTATCGTAACTTATACCGTGTGGAAATCTAATACGGGCGAATAATTAAACCAGGCATGGGATTCATTAGCATAATCATGGATTACGAGGTTTTTTATACTTAATTATGACCTCGATGATTTTTTTCAAGTATTTTCGGAGCAGCAATAGGTACGAAGTTTCGTTAGAATTTATAATATATATTATGTCATTTGCTTTTAAAATTAGCTGTCCACGATCGTTTAACTTGAGTGTGTTGCTCTACATTGCGCGTCTAATTATTCCGTATGGATAATTTTATTTTTCTAATTTTAAGTAAAAGTAATATCTAAATGTGCTGATTATGTCCTAAACTTACCCCCCGTTAAGAGCTCCGCCCGTATTAGACTTACACCCTGTATACTTATACTAACATTCACTACCTTGTTTTCCACGAAAAATACATGCTCGAACATACGGTTCGCTGAAATTTATTGTTGTATTAAAAATGCTTCATTCTTTCATTTCGGTTAATGGATGCGGCTTGTTATTTCCACTTTGTTGATTTCGCATGTTTGCCTATGAGAAGAGATATCGAACGTTTGGCTTAGTCGTATATAGTAATGAACAAAATAAAAATAGATATTATAATAATATTAAAACTAGTACAGGAAACTGAATGCTATGCTATGTACCTAATTCAATAAATAAATTAACTAATATTTAATATCTAACTTAGGATTGTATAAAATGTATGAATAAAAAGATATTAATAGATTTTAATCTATTAAATTGGATGGAAGAAATTTATCCAGATTATTAAACTGTAATCAAAATCTGTAAGTATCCTAATTCCCAATAGTAAGCTGTTAGTAGTAACTTAGTAGGTATTATTAAAAAATAACTTAAACTGAAATCAATGAACTATTCATAAAATTAAAATAAAACTGTTCATAAAATTTAAATAAACTATTCATAAAAAATAAATTTTCATATTTTTATTTCACATAAATTAAAAAGTTTCTGATACTGTTTTATTGCATAACACTTACTTCCTATAAAGCTGTTAAGGCACACGATGCTCTCTTATCCTGCCACGGTCTTTGCAATTTCGTATTAAACAATAGTACATTACTACCGAGGCCGCGAAGTGACTGGTTGCCGGCCGAATATAATATGTAGACTGGATAGTATTCGGACGGCAACCCGTCACTTCATGGCCGAGGTATGTATAATGCTTTTCTCAAACATGCAATGAAATGAAACAAAAAAAAATATCCTCATTCTAAGAAATTATAAGTCAGCTACTTACTTAACTAAGTCTTTGAAACACAACAAAAGTCAAATACTTTTTTTTTTACATTTTTAGTCCTTGAGGACAGGCGAAAGCACTAAGCTATACTGCCTTAAAAATTAATTACGACACCGACGCCTCATTTTTTTAAGTTTGACATGTTTGAAAGGTGCAAATTTTTACTTTTCAAAAGCGGTATTGGACGATGCGGTCTGTTGGGTCCAATTAATCGCATGCGGTGATCAGGGCCGACGGATCGCACTGTATAATTCTGCTTTTTAAACATTATTTTGAGTAGTTTTTGTACATATTTTAAATTATATAATTTAAATACGTAATTATAACTGCAACGTCTAGCCAATCATTTTTTTAAATACTAATATTACTTACAGATTATTTTGAGTACTTTTTGTACATATTTTAAATTATATAATTTAAATACGTAATTATAACTGCAACGTTTAGCCAATCATTTTTTTAATACTAATATTACTTACAGATAGTTATTGGCTAAAAGCCAAGATGCCAGGTAACAACCCTATGTCAAATGAAAATTAAAAAAGAGGCACTTGTCGGCCTAGGCCGGCAACGAGGTACTTCCCGGCCGCTTTTTTGGCACGTAACTACAACATTTCATTGCATTTTTGAGAAAATTCGTTTTTCCTAATCATTGCGTGTGATCTCAACTAACTACCGTGTGTTGCGCGTGCCGACCGCGCAATAAACAGAAAACGCTTTCGCAGTTTCACAAATCAGTCTAGCAATTTTTATGTAATTACTAGCGACCCGCCCCGGCTGCGTACGCGTACTATACCTACATAAAAACCTTCCTCTTCAATTACTCTACCTATTAAAAAAAATCTCATCAAAATCCTTTGCGTAGTTTTAAAGATTTAAGCGTACAAAGGGACGTAGGGACAGAAAAAGTGACTTTATTTTATACTATGTAATGATGATAGTGAAGTAACAGACTAACAACCAGAGTTACTTTCGCATTTTATAATATAATAGTATAGATTACCTACTAAAAGCCAAAACACAGAGCTTTAAAGTAAGCGGAAAGCAATAACCGGAATATTTTGTTACACATGTACGCGTTTGGAGGTTATTTCAATTACTATATAACCCCAAAGTTCCCAGTATTGGGATCTTAATGAATTGTCAAATATTTGAGCGTGACCGCATTGGTGCCGTAATTACGTTAGAGGAATTTAGGTTGGTTTCCGGACGGGGCGGCCACCGCAGGAGCGTAACTTATTGCCGTCCCACTTGTTTTTACCGGGACGACGCGGGGTCTGTCTGTCCTACTAGCGTCGCAACAGATGTGCCGTGCCGATTTGGTGAATCGCATTGTTTTGAGATGGTTTTTACTATGTTGGAAAATAGGGAGATCGTAGACAGCTGTCACAGTCACTTGTCGTAATGTGCGATTCAAATACTCATTCACTACTGCTGCTGCATTTCTTTATAATACATATTTTATAATAGTTACTTTATGTTCTCAAACTCCTTTTGAGTTCTGTATTAATTTCTTTTTGCAACCTGGAGCAGTGAAGTCGTAACTGAATTATACTTCGTTTTTTTTAGCATTAGAAAGACCTTTGCAGAACGTGATATAAGGTTTTTTTTACAGGCAAATTCTGCGGATCGAACAGTGAATACGAGTTATTAAATATCACGAATTTATTATCATGCTATATTAATACATACCTACTCAGTGTTGTGAAACAGATAAGAAACATAATGTTAGTTAATTTATATTCTAAGATGAAAAGATAAGAATTTTAATAAATTGCGTTTGCAAATTTTCATGGAAAGGTTGTACATTAAAAAACCTAAAGAGGCAGAGTTCTCACACAATTTTAAAATGTCACTGTCACTATCTCTATCATTCGATTTCATATTGTTGTCGGTTGAGTCGGTTGTGTTTTATATTGCTGTTAGCTTACTTAAAGATTGTTGTTATCGTTTTTGTTCAATTTAGTTATTAATTGTTGATCTATTTATATATTTTGTTTGTTGGTGCACATTTAAAATGGATGATGTCGTAGCCGGTTTCGGCTAACGTTTTTTCATCTCTAAAGAAGAAGCGGCAAAAGCAAAATCCTGTGACTGCCATTGAAAAGCGGATGGTGGTGAATATTTACAAATTAAGAAATGTGCCATAGAAAGGAATATCCCACTAAATCGGACCGTGTGAAAAATACTGCTGAGACTGCTGGCATATCGTTGACTACGGTATACAACATTTTAAAAGAAAATACATTTTTAAATGAAATTAGATAATGTAATAGATAACACTGTAGAAAATTTTATTATAAACGATGGTGGTTCCGAGTCCTCGGACTCTTCCACTGACAGTGAATAAAACTATGTATGTCATCTGAGTTTTATTTTCTAATTTGTTACCAAATTCAAACTACATTAGAGCGTCCCAGATTAAAGCCGCCTATAATGGCGACAAATACTAAACGACGTTGCCGATGGGTAGGGTTGTCTTAGTATTGTTATCTGCTCAGTCTTTATGACACCGTGTCCGCTTTTATACCGATAGTTTTAATCCTTAAATGCATGACTTTTGAAAGTATTGGGAGTGCATAATGTAAACTAGATTAAATATGCAAATATTGTTAAATTTTAGACTGTAAACTTCATTAAATTCAGTAAATGTAAAATAGGTACGATATGAGTTACAAATTAAAAAAAAATACTTAGTTAAAAACTGCCAAATACTAAAAGAAAAACTTTCAATATTTAACTTTTTTCTAAATTGCCGCCATCTTGCTTATAAAACACTTAAAACTTTTTTAAATACAGTTTTGCTAACAAATTTATAATAAATGTGAAAACTATGCGTTCAGCTATCGGTAAATATTAAATGATATGTATGTACATAAGTTCCGAGAAATTCAGTGGTATCGGCCTAAATCGAAGAAGGAAGGTTTACGACCACTGCTTCTTTGTTCACCCGTTTGACAGATAATTCTAATCTTAAATAAAACGAAGTATAGTAATGGCACGTTATTTTGTCCTTACTGTGCCCGCGACATCGCACGCATGCTTTTCGGTGATCTGTAGTACGTTTTCTAATAAATGTAGCAGTCCGGTAAATGGGTTACTTAAAATTGATCTCTGGAATTGTCATAAATAAGATATCAGATTAACAGCCAAGTCAGATCAACTTATCGAAAATTGAGTTTAAAACTTATTGAAAAAGAACATTGCAAAGAACTTATGAACTTACTCGTGCGTAGGCATAGCAAAGAAATATCATGCACAATGAAAGATACGGTTTAGGTATCCTAGATAAAATAATGTGGTTCCCCTTAGCCACCAAAATGATTATCGTATTTAAAAATGCTAATCGAAAAAAACGTGCTTACGTAGCATAGGTAGATAAGTAAAGAGTTTACTGTAAGAGTTAAGGTGAAGTTTAAAAGCACCATACGTCATCATTATCATACGAAGAATTGCCCCAAGTTAACCGGAGGACTAAAGTCATGGTTTGACTCGTTGAACCCAGGATTAAAATTTGGAAAAAGTTGGAAAATAATTGAAGGAAGCGGCGTGCTGGAGCAAAATGCTGAAATCCCGAGTAGTTGAAGCGAGTCCGAAAGGCGAACTTTAAACTGGGATGCCGAAAAGCAACCCAGTCGATGATTGTATCCCCGGAAACTCACGCTGGGGGACCAAGTAATTCAGCTTCGCCGCAGAAAGAGCGACCTATTCACAGAAACAATATAATATCCATGTTAACTATACTGGGTAGGAAGCCGAGCTCCGAGTGGGGCAGGACTAAGTATGGTTATGTAACCAGTATCAATAATAAAACAATAATATTAAAACGGTTATATGTAAGCATAATTTGTATGGCAACGAAACTTACAAAGCACATCAATCAGTGCATCAAAGTAAAAAATAGTGTCAAGCTAAAATAGATTCGCTCCGCAAAGCGGATTTCGTGTCACCACGTTCACTACGATATAGCAAAGACCCTAATCTGTTTACTCCTCTGTTACCCCGCGGGAATGCCCGATGAATTTTGCATCTAAATTAAAAGTCTCGCTTTTTCGTTTAAACTATTTAGTGGCGTGTTGTGTCAAACGAGAATAAATTCATATTCATGAAATGATTGTATTCATAACTAAAACTCCATTAGAAACTCCAATAGACATTTTCCATCGTTGGAAATAAATACATTTCACACAAAATCATAATTCTATTGTTATATGTACATCATTACGCGCGTCATCACGTTTCAAATCTCCATTGTCAAACACAGACCCACTGTGACCAGGCCGTGTTTAAATCATGTTCCATAATAACTAATACAACACAGGTTCTCCAAAACATACCGCAAGTGGCTAAAATATGTAAGTTCAACAGAATAAATTGTAAGTATTATCACTTATACCTAGGACACAGCTTAGGGCAGCGGCCCCAGATTACGCACTGTCACATTTGTCCTGCGTAGTAAGTTGTCATTCGGCTGATACTTAGGATGAATCATAACTCATAATGTGCCGGGTGATGTAAATCTTGGGGATTAAAACAATAAATTTGGTGGGTGCGAAATTCTTCATGATTTTACATACATAGATTGCTAAGCCAGTGAAAACTGGTCTGTGGTGAGATTTATTTGATAACGTTTAAAAAATCTGATGAGCACTGGGACCACGACGAGCCGAGGGTCGCGACGCCGAATGGAAAAAGTATTTCGAGCCGATATCCGTAGAACTAGGTACATTGAACGTACTTCTACATCCTAGTTTAATAAATGGCTGAATCACAGTTAACTAAGTGAATTATTTATTTGTAAACGGAATAAAAAAGAGAGGAAATCAGTTCGATGACTTATTTTTTATGTATGTTCCCAGATTACTTAAAGACGCTTTTAGCGATTTTAAACATTTCAGGACAAACCTTGTGTAGTTTTACAAAAGACTGTGTTGTTTAATCCCGTCGACGCTAAGAAATATTAAATCGGGCAGTGTGGTGTCATGCCTACCACGCCAGCAGCCACTAAAGTACTCATCGAGTATTCTGTAAAAGTAACTGTCGGTTTATCTTGCTTATAGATACGGTTCATTTTCGTTGTTCATCGGTAAAGATATTGGCGTGTATGTCACATTTTCATGCGACAGTGAAGGTTAAAAGGATAAAATAATTTATAATGAAGACAAAATGTTGTTGTAAAACGTAATCACACCTTCAAAAACTGTCTAATAACAAAACCAGACATCACTGCCAGTTGCGTGCTTATATATTTACTAATGTTTTTGGGCTGCGCATTCAAAGGGTAAATCGGAGGCCTGTCGCTGTCACTCCGCTGCCAGCCCGCCTGTCCGAATGTTGCTACATTTTGGTCACAGCTTGCCACCTACGTAATACGAGTTCTTTTAAATGACTACTAAAAGTAAATAATGTAATTAATGTTTGATGTTCTATACCTACTCCTTTCGGCCTAGTTTTTATTCATCGCCGATCATTAAGTATTTCCTACTTATTGCACTTTTATCTTTAAATATGTATTATTGATTTATAGGTCATATGGGTAGGTACGTTTATCAAATAAAACCGTCTACATGTTCTTACAAACTATTATGTTATACAGGCCTATAAGAGAATTATCCATCAGACAATAATAAAAATATCGTACTTAGTACTTCCTTTTGACGTGACAACGTCTTATAAATTGGTTTGCCGGGTGACACTTCAAGAAACTGCGTTACGCTCCGCTCACGTTATGCGCTCACAATGAGAGCGAGTGAGAGGCACGCGTCCCTTCCACTCGGGCATGGTTAGCCCGCCTAAGAGCGAGAGAGACAGACATAAAAAGTCGTTGTCACGTAAAACTTTCTCCCGTATACCGACTTTACAGGCAACCAATTTTTTTTTTGAAGCTCTTCATTTTCAAAACTGTACGATTTATGTACATAAATTAAATCTAAGTAACCTAATCTGCATCTAAGGTTGGCCCTTATGGCATTGTACTGAGGATGCTGGCGGCATTTCCTCGCTGTATCACAATGCTTGTGCATTGTGCGATGAAGTTTTAGTTAAGTCAACCAGACTTTAGGCGATTTCAGTAAACAATTTGCTATGACCTAAAGAACAGCCTAACCTCACATATGAGATAGATAAAAATATTTTAGTTATTATCCTTTATGGAAATCTACTCGACCACTTGAGTTTTATATACCGAAATTGTATTCCCAAGCACTTACCAGACCCGTACCGTAAGCTATAATTTAAGTAATAAGCATTATCGTAGTCGACTTTTCCAAACCGGTAAGCCTATAACCACTAGCAAGTTTTCGCAGCGGTTTATCACTCAGGGGCAACAACGAATATTCTTCGCTAGTTTTTCACTTAAGCCTTCTTTACCAAACTTTGTATGACGAGAAAAGTTGTGCGCCTCTATTGCCACAGTTTTTCCCGAATTGCTGTTGAATTTAGTTACGATGAAAGGCAAACTTAAACCCGCGAGGAAATATCTGGCGGCTAAATTTTTCAGTATAACTCATATCGATATCGTAGTTACTTTTGTGTTTTTATTCAAATTGTTTTAGTAATGGTCTCTTTATGGTTCCGTAGTGTCACCAGATTTTAAAATTCGCGATAGGACCGCAAACACTAAATAAATAAGAGAAGAAATGTCACTGCAGGCTGAATCCAACGATGAGTATCAACGTTGCCGGGCCAATCGTGTACATTCGGGCATAATAAAGCGATAATTAATGAGAATTCTAATGAAATGTAGGTAATTGATGCACTATTTATTAGGCATAGGTACTTAATGCGGCACGGGCATGCGTCTACTTCAAAGCGCTGAACCACTGGTTGGCCTACCGTGACCGTGAGTAGGTATTGGAAATTTGTGAATTCGTACGGTAACGGTACGTAAGGTATACTTCAATGTTAATCACTCAGGCAAAGCGGTAGAATAAAATGTAGAAAAAAAATATTCGGGTATAAGCAAAAATAGGTTAGTGTGGATATGGTAAAGTAGGAACGTTTAGTTATTTACTGAAATCCTATAGTGTACGTATGTAAAATGGATAAAAATAAGTACACTCTCCCATCACCTGTGATGTTTTGAGATTCAGCATAAAGGTTTTTTCAAGTTTAAAAAGGATTGGGAAAATTTTGAAATCACCTAAAATAAGTTTGGTACCTACTAGATGCCAAATAGGTACTTCTATTACTTATACCAATATACTTTTAACAATTTTATAAAAAAAACTATAAGGGGCCTATTCTTCGTCACAAACTTTCACAGGCAACGGGCAAGTGAACTCAATTCCCTACGGTTTAAAAAAAAAACATTTTCTCAAACTTGCTACGGAATGTTGATGTTACTTACTTTAAATTAAACCTGGAAACACTATGTATCCGGTGGCATATGCTAAGATGATATGTAAAGAGATTTAATGTATTTATTTGACACCTAGGACTGCAAACAAACTGTCTTTTGTTTTGAAACGTCAAATTGTGACACTATGTCTTGACATTCAGCCACAGAAAAAAAAATAACCTAAGAACTAATGTCTATACCACCAGGTAAAAGGATACCTCAAACAGATTTTAAAAAAAAGTTAGGCGCGAATGTTTTTTTAAATGTTGTACGATACTGTACTATTGGTTTATTTACAAATCAAATAGTATGGTTCGGCGAAATCAGTCGTTTTATTTCATGGCAAGTTTGAGAAAAGCACTATACAAATTTCGACGAGAAACAGGGTTACAGGCCGCGTATTCCTATCTGGCCTCAGTTCCTTCGGCCAGATATATCTACTTGGCATGTAACCCTTCGTTTCCCGTCCTCTATAGTAATGTACTATTTATCAAAAATGTTTTTTACTCTTGGAATGTTCCTGTAACATTAATATTTGTTTGTTTACGTGTTTGATCTCAGATTTGATTTCACAGTTTACCTAATACAATGTATTATGTGATACATTGTAATCGGATTAATATGAATTAAATTAGATGCGAATTGTCGGCGAATGGTAGCCTGTCACGATAATGATTTTACTCCTAGAAATAAATCAAATTATACTCGTATATTTTGCTTTATGCTACGATATTATTGGTATTATTGTAGCTTAAAGCAAATTACTTATTACTCGTAAATTGCCGATAAATAGCTTCGTAAAACAAAATTAATTTAATTTGTAGATTATTTGTTCAATATCGATTCTAGGCCCTCTTATACTGACGTGATGCTGAATTGGTCTTAGAATTATTTAATAAACCTTTTAAGCCGCGTAGATCCTGCTATTCAATTATGCTACTTATTTTTCTTAATTAGCTCCATTATTATTATTAAATAATAATTCGTCTGGATTTAGGTGGTTATTTAATTTTCAATCTCCGTTTAGAGTTCGATGTTAAATGTCAGAAATCCTGGTTAATTAATTCCTGGTTAGTAAATTAATTTCATGTTATGATAACGGTATTTAAATTTTACTTATAATGTTTATCTTTGGAAAAGGATTCAATGAAACTACCTGCATAAATTACTGTATAATTACTCATACTCGGTTGTATACTACTTAACCAAAGGCTAGCATATTTCTTGTTTGACAGCAACTCGCAGCTACACATCTTTGCAATCGATACAATCGAAGAGAGATGGGTAGCTGTGAATTGCTGTCAAATACAAGATATGCTTGGGGGCAAGTTTGCCAACAAAAAACTGCCTTTAAAGGTGGATTTATACCAAACGAGCATTCGCTCATTCTATCCCCCACTCTACGAAACGCGTTCGTTACACAAAACGTGATTCGTCGAAATTCGTTGATTTCGTAGAGTGGGGGATAGATTGAGCGAATGCTCGCTTGGTCTAAATCCACCTTAAAAAAACGATGTCGTTTGTTTTCTATCCTCACCCAACTGTGGAACGTTGTCTGCTGTTGTTTCGGGACATGAGCATGAGCGCGCCGTTCCACAAAGCTGCGAGTATGTTATGGTTTGATAACCACCAATCTCACCTATGTACAGTCAACCATTCCTACTGTGCCACTGTGAAACCTTGTCGTATTCACTACTAGATGATAACAACGTCAGTGCGAGTCAAAGGAATGTAAAACTTTTTGATCACTGCATGAAATAAACGCAAAAAGTGTCAACCGCGTTGGTTCCATCCATGATTTTAAAATAAGATAAAATATTGATAGACAGATAGTGAATTAGGGTTACACTTCTGTAATTTTTCTTAAGATAAGGTATAAATGATGTGGGTCTATGTCAACTATTTACTAATCTCAGAAGTTTGCTTAGTTTATTGTCTCCGTTGTTTTAAATCCAGTATAATCTATGTTTATGTGGATTACTTAGGATAAAAGATATGTTCCTAACCAATAATTATTTCATGCATCGTGTTTGCCTGTAATTTGGTGAATAGGTTACTCAAGCAATAAATGCTGATGATATAGTGATGATGAAGATGATGGACTACCTTACACACACGGCAAGAATTGTGACCAATTGACCGTCTCTATGTTGAGACGAAGCTGTTTTCCCATAGCCTGCTCTTAAACCCTACCGAAAATGTATGGGGCTTAATTTTATTACATAAATAGTTCAAGTTTCAAGAGTAGTAGGTAGCTCTTCTAAGTAGGTAGTTCTTCCAAAGACCTCCTAAGGAACCTATACCGGGTCCCGAAACCTCAAAGGCAACGGGAATGCACTTATTATTTGGCCACCTTGTAGAGATGCACTTTATGAAACTGTTTTGTCAAGAAATCTTTAGCCATGCTGGTGTTATTGTCCTTAAACTTTTAATTGGTCATTAAGGGCGAGTACTGTTTGTATAGCGTAGACGAAAAGAAGCTTGGAAAATATAGATTTATGTTCTAGTAGGTAATAGAATCAAAACTTTACTTTGAACATATTGTGAAAACACAAATCAAATTATTTATTAACTAAATATTTTGATTTGTACTTTTTTCTCCAATCAAAGGCGCCTAGCCTTGTAAGGGATTGCATATACCCGAGAAATTTGACCGGTGGTTGCTAAGACCGAGTGGCCGAGGGGTACAGGCATCAGCCGCGAAAGCTGAGTACGTGGGTTCGATCCCCACCTCGGACATAGGTGATCTTGGTCGTTTTTCTTTGGTATATGACATCTAATATTTATAACTTTACTTTGTTTCAACTTCAACCTGATCGTGCGTTCTGTAGCCGTACCATGAGTTGGAGAGTAAAGGATACGTTAGGTTTTACTCGATACGTAATGCATTCTATCCCGCTCGCACTGACATAATATTGGAGCGAGCGCGATGGCCTGCTTTACGTATCGAATAAAACCTAACCTTACCGATACTTGCAAAGCCATGGTACGGCTGCTGTAGCTTTTTTATGGAGTAACTATGAAGTGCTTTAACCGTCGAGTGTTAATTATAAAAGCGTTAATAGACGTTCGAACATGGTCCACTCCGAACCGCGAACTTGGTCCGCTCCGTACCAAATTCGATGGTGTGTTCAGCGGTCCGCCGACATTATTATTATTATTGACGGTGCGGTCGGTTCGATGGTTTTCCCACAGGATTTCGTGCGGTCCGCACCAAGTTCGCTCGTGTGGACGGCGCCACCGCACCGTACAGCGCTTACTTGTAGGTAATTAATTAAAAGTAAACAAACAATTCGTAAATTTTCGGGTATTTATGAAATTTATAGACATAACAGTGTCTCATAAATAATAATGTGCCAAAATGTAATTATTATTATTATTATTTTTTCAAATATTAGTATGGATAATAATGTTATTTTCTGTTTATGTATGTAATAATAATGTTGTAAACAATGTGACATGTAAAATTATTGTATTTTATCAATAAAATTTGATTTATTGATTGATTGTAGCGACGATGGTTGCCACAACTAACGTGATTTTAGCTTTTTTGGATAAAATCGGAGGCATATCGACGTGATCACTGTCTGGTAGCACGAAACGCACTGGACCGTTTTTGAACGGTGCGATGGTGTGGCGAGTCGAGCGCACGTACGGACCGGACCAAGTTCGCGGTGCGGAGTGGACCATATTCGAACGTCTATTAACGCTTTTAGATCCGAGAACCGATCGAAATAAACTAAAGTTAGATATTTCAAATTAGTTAAATAAACATGTACCTACCTAAAAACTGCGCCTGTTTTTTTTTGTTGTAGTGATAAAATAGTATTACAGTAAAGTTGCACTTGGGTAGGTACTATGCTGTGCTGTGAAGCATTTGTCAGTGTTGCATTTAATTTTTTTTAACAAATATGGTCTGAATTAAAAATAAATACTTAACTAATGAATTTTATTATTATTTAAAACAAGCAATTTCAAATTCAACATGGGATCACAATAACCTTCAGTTATCGTGTCCTCATTCCAACTGTTGTGTCGCTACTAGGACAATATCCACGGGAAAATACGAGGTACCTAGAGTGTCCAACTTCTATGGAGATAGGACACTCAAGAAACGAATACCATATTTGTTAAACTCTTTGCCCGCGGACATTGTCAGTACGCCTAAAAAAGCCCAAAAAACTAAAAAAGCATTTCTTCGACGTCCTATAAAATAGTTCAACGGGTGCGCCAAAGTATTTATAAAATTGCAACTTAGATTATTGGAACTCCGAAAATGTTTCTTATACAATTTAACATCATAATGATCGGTATTTAGAAGTAATCTTTGTTCATAATTATCATCACTTAGAATTATTTAAGTTCATAATGTCGTTTTTCATATATATTTTTAGTACTAACTTTTATGTTTATATAATTTTTCACTATACTTATTTTATGCTATATACTTTATTATAATGTTATATTTATTTTTATCTGTACCTGTTGTATGTATGAATTATTTTTGTTTAATTAAATATAAATCGTACTATTATTGTAAACACTAGCTACCTGCACAAATCAGGTTGTGGCAGAGTACTGTACTAAACGGGTTCCCTCTATCTGGCATAACTTTTTTTGTCCGTAATGCTTACTTAGGTCATAACAGACTTGGCATAATCTATTTTGGCATAATCTTAATGAGGCAGAAACATCACTTGGCTTAAATAACAATATTTCGAACATTATTTTGTCCGAAACTATCTTGGCATAGGTATCATTATTTACGCCGAGTGTTATAAGATTAGGTTTGCATTTTTTTTAGGCATGTAGCCACATGTTCGAAACTTGCATTTTTCGTCAGGCAGAATTTGTTGTGAGGGTGAAAATTTCTGCAGTGAGCGAGCAAAGCCAGCGAACAAACCCTTCCGGGGCAGATCCGACTCGGATAGGTTAGGTTAGAAGACTAAGGCGTGAGCTTTGCTCCCGCCTTAGTCTTCGAGGTTATTTTTTTTTTAGCAACCTAGAAAGTACTCAGCTCAGTAACACAGTAAGTAACGTACAGAATATTACTACTGCCTCGATTATATTGAGAGATTGTAATTATTCCTTCTCTGTTATGCTAAAACAAACTACGCCGATACTTTTTATGCACATCCAGATTATGCCTCATCATAAATATATAGGAGCATCATCGAAATCATGCTCGAATAATATTCGAACAACTCGAAATCTGCCACAACAAAATATGCTAAAGTTGAGTATGCCACAACAGTTTCTGCACTAAGCCCATTATGAATTTATGACTACATAGTTTATGTCATATAGAATTATTCATAAAAGAATTATTCCACAACAGGGTGAACCTAATGGGAAAATGTTTATAAATAAACACTTTATTTCAAATAAGTTTATGGGTATAGATTAATCTACTTGACGACTTTAGGAGGATAAAATGTCGAAATAAAAATCGTTATGAACATTGTAGGTAGATGTATAATTTTTAGTAAGAAAAAAAGTATAAGATAAAATTTTCGGAGTAATGATGATTATGAGTAAAAAACGGTATTAGTAAAAATATTCGAAGAAAAAATTGTATAAGTGCCAATATGGACCCAGTTCAACAGACTTTATGGGACGCCTAAGTAATACAGATAAGACAACTAAACGGAAAAATGTAGATATATATTTTGTATCAGTATTATTATAGGTTGAGACTGAAGTGCCTTCGCAGTCAAACTATATAAAATAGTTTTATGAAGCTATGTACAATAACTATTTGTATCCTTATTGTGTAATAAATAAAAAACATAAATAATTTGCGATCACTGCTTAAAATTATAACAGTAATTTCCTATTAGTTACTCATGTGAAAAATATTAATGAACATGTTAGATGGGTTAGTCCATTTAACACAAATTTGCGATGGAGGATAAAATTGATAATAGCTTGGGGCTAAGAAATTCTTTTTTTATCCTTAAATTTTCTCTCATCCTACCCTAATATTTTACGGGGCTGAGCACTCCCACAATGTTTACGGTTATTTAATTTTTCTGTGTCCAATCTTTCCTTACTTGAATGGATAAGACTATTTCTTGCTCGGTCGACGGAAATGGTGCTTATGCTACGCTACGCTACGGCTAGTACGCGGCGATGACGCTTTTTACGACTAATGGAAAAATGCTACATAATAATTAATGGGCGAACAACGAACATTGATGCACATCCGCAGCATTATTTTAATAAAGACTTTTTACCAGCGTTTATGTCACCCACACTTTTACTGTGTTAAACAAACGGAAAATTGAAAGAAGAAAGTAAATGTTTTGGGTTAATACGTAGATTATATTTATACCTACATAGACGTGAAAAAAAAAACCTTCTGGTTCTAGAAGGTTTTTTTTTCCAACTTTATAGTGCCAGATGTTATACAATATCCATAAAATAATAATATCTTAACAACATTTCTCATTCTAAACTACATTGAGCATGATCAGTAAAGCAGTTTTCTAACGATTCAAATAATAAAAAATCCTTCTCAACAGAGAGTCGTACTTACCTTTATGCTGCAATGATAATCCGCTTTCTTTTGTCTATGTTCTAGAGATAAATAAAAATTTCACATCTCATTTCATTTGAAATTCGTTCCGACGTTAGGGCCCGTTGCATACTTCAACATTATTTATTGAAGTTAGTAGAATGTTTAAAGCCACTCCATCAAATTCGAAATGCATATCAAATGAACGCGGAATTCATTTCAATTTCATTTACCGCGTGTCCGCTGAGCTTTGCATTAGCGCTTTTACTCCAGCACTATATAACTTGCTGACTAATAACTAGATAGCTGTATGACATTTCGTGGTAAAATATGCTTTACGGGCAATCCACTTACCCATTATGAATATGTAATGCTTCAATGCCAAGCCACGCAATGTTGCCTACCTACAAGATGTTAAATATCACGGCTTACTTATGTAGCCCAATAGGTAGTGTCTCGGCTATTTTAGAGTTATAATAGGTATTATACATACATTATTATCGAGCGACAGCACTAGTAATGAACAAGGACCCAATGATGTACACATTCTTATTGAGAGTTAGGCATTTGTTGTTAGGTTCTTAGGGCTAAGATTGAAGTATCTATCACTGGTGCCTGTCAGTTAAAAGTGTCCATTAGTTACATCACTCTGTTATAAAATCAATGTTTTGGTCTATGTTTAATACACTAAACAAGGGAGATGAATATCGAAACCAGGAAGTTTAGTATTTGAACTCATACTGTACGTACTCGAATAAACTCGACGATTAATCAGCGTATTGACTAAACGTTTTCGGATGTGTATAGAAACCCTGTATTCTCGGAATGGTCACAATTAATCACTTTCTGTAGGTACGAGTACGTATGGTTCAAACAGCGCTAGTTAATGAACATTGGGTGTGCAGTTGAATAGCTAAACAAATCAGATAAATACATATTTGCTCGATCTGGAGTTTCATTAAAAGCCTGAAAATGAAATTTTACTTTAAAACTTCTTAAATCGTATAAAACATTGTGTGTATATGTAGGTTTTTTCATACTAATTTTCGGTTTATAATATAGTAGGAATTTGTTTCGGTAGGATCTGATCTTGCTAAACTTCGGTGTTCAAATCTGATTGTCTTGATATATAATGTCATCTCTTTCGAAATCTCTTGGGCTTTCATATTTTCCTTTTACGTTCTCTATTTGTCGGGTCTGGTTTCATTTGGGACAGCTCTGTGTTATCCAGGAAGATCTACATAGTCGGCGCATTCCCTCTCTGCATTGTTCAGTGCACTGAGATAAAATGTAGGAAACATTTCCTTTGCTTTTTACTTCGTGTTTGTGAGCGGAACTGACGATTGTATAGCCATAAAAGAAACCACGCCAGATAACAATTTGCTCCATTTACTGGAGGCGTCACATTATTTTTTCTTACATATATCACAAACAAAAGGACGCACCTATATTTGCTCATACATATATCATAACAAAGTGATAGGCGTACTTGACGTTATTGTGACTTCGCGTTTGGATTGTTTACACTACAGTATCAGTTTTGTAGTGCGAGTTCATTATACTATCGCAATACCTATTTGGAAACGTTTTAGGATTAAAATAACCTTTTCAACATTTTTGTTTGTATATCGGCTTGACGTTCAAGGCACATTGTTGAACTTTATTGTCTTAATTATATCACAATGCAAACGACAATCTGCGGTCATATCAGTAGTACAAAGCATACAGATTAACTAGTTATAGTTAGTACCTACTTTGAAATGGTTCGTATAATGATGCGATAAGAAGGCAAAATTACTATAATACACGGTATGTGTTATTATAAATAATATCGGAATCAGAATGGGATTCGAAAGTACTGTTGACACAACAAATTACACAATATTTAGCAAGAAAAGAGTTGTTTATATGTAGATGTAGTGAGTGATTAATCAATCTATTGTCTGTGAATCTCTACACTTAACTATGCATATATGAAATATAGCTATGAATATATTCTAGATTCACTGTTGTGTCAACAGTACTTTCGAATCCCATTCTAATCGCGAAACCTTCATAACATAATCATTACCTAATACCTATATATTTACTTCTCAGGTTTCATAACAGTATATATTTATAATAAGCTAGCCATATTTCATTTCCTGTTACGATAAAAGTAAATATATTTAGGAATTGCGTTCGTACCAAATATAAACCCAAAAACAAAAGGAATGCAAAACTCAGCGGTGAAATATATAGGAGTCATGAAAATATTCATTGTGTGTATTTTATCTGGTGGAAATAAACGTATTATTCATTTTGGAATAGAATTAAACGGAATATGAAATTCGCTTATTGAGAATAATCTTTCAAACGCGAATGAACAAACTGAATTAAGTATTTGAAATTAACTTGATATAAAAACTACACACTCCTCAGTAAATATTTTCTTCGTAAGATTATAATTAAAATGAGTCAACTACCGAATATCTACCGAAGGGCAAAATCATGAAAACCGTTCACGCTATTTGGAGCTTGATCCTACTTTGCCTGAGTGACTTTACCTGTACGATCAATAATAAATAACAATCTGTGGCCGGTGGATGAAATGCTTGTATTCAATAAAAATATCGGGCATTATCTCAGTATGGGAATCAGTAACCGTTCAGTTTATAATTCGCTCGCTAAAATTTATAGCTCGCCTCGTTCCCCCTTGCAAGGGTTTATTGCAACAGTTAGGACTATTTACGACTAACAAAGGTATTTCAGGAATGACCCTTACCCCTCCTTTTGAAACAGCTTTAATAGATTATTACCATAAATCCTGATTCATCCCTAACAATGATTGATAAGAGGTAATGTCACCTTTAAATGTGTGAATATTACATTTTATCAATATTACCTTTTATTAATATCATAATGAATATTTGTATATAATTTGATATGAAATATGCTAAACTAATGTATTATTAATATAGTTATTTATTTGTAATTATATTTGTATGCATATATACACATAGTAAAAAAGATAAATTAAGGCATAAAAGTGGTATTAGAAAAGCTGTTGTCTATCAATCATACTTTATGTTTTATATTTAAATGTTTTGATGAAATTAGGCGGGACGGATATAAAATATTATTAAAATAATATTTTTAATTTGTGCAACTTTAGGCTCATGGGGCCTCAGCGCACGCAAATTGTTTGCTGAGATCGCGAAACGTCTGGTTGACGTAACTAAAGACCGAAGAGCTTGCGACTTCCACGCACAACGCATCAGTATTGCAATACAGTGAGGAAATGTCGCCAGCATCCTCGGTACAATGCCACAAGGGCCAATCTTAGGTATAGGTTAGGTTACGTAAATTAGTTAGATTTAATCTATGTACATAAATTGTAGTTTTGAAAATAAATATATAAATATGATAAAAAAATATGCAGGTAAAATATCTGATTAACTATTAGTTAAGATACTTGTACGATATGTGACTTGCTGTATGAAGACATGCAAAAAACATACTATATGAATACTTATCTACGTAGATGGTTACCTACTGAATTTCCAGATGATTCATTTTGCCCATGCGCATATACATCGTCATCAAGCAAAAATGCTCAGATATCATTTATAGATATATTGCGAGTAACTTTTTTGTAATTGGTCAAGTCATTTGCGTCCACATGCCTTTCGTTTCCATATTTGTAACAAAGTTGTTGGATTCTTGACTTAAGTAATTGTATGTATAGGTATATTATATTATGGCTTACCCGAGTTATTACTATACCTAGATATTTTTCTAGCAGGAACGAGAGATTGACAAAATTAAACATCGACATAATTGTTATCGATAATAAATAAACTAGTCGATAATACATTTAATAAATCAACAATGCGCAGTAACTTAAGCGAAAAACTACAAGTATGCAAACCATATTCAAAACGATACATTATTTTTCTTATACCTTGTATTTTGTACCCATTAAAAGAACAGAGACTAATGAGAAACAC
>JALPQI010013121.1:0-41539 GCA_025490895.1 Thaumatotibia leucotreta
ATTTTCGATGTATGAAGTTGTTTCGATGAATGACGTTTCGTGCCCGTTAAGAAGGCTATTGAATTATCGAGTTTGGAATCGTCTTTGTACTGCTTGGTGTTAAAAGTAGAGTAAGTAAAACCAAGTACTCTTTTGATGGACTATTCAAGTATTCATTATACATCATTATCAGTCAAATGACAACAGTTTAAAAATCCAATGTGTGACACACAAAACCATAGTGTTACTAGGACCAGATAAAGCCAGTTATAGTTAGGCTTTTTGATGGTATGTTGCCAAAATAAACCGAAGGTTGGGTGGTCAAACCGAAGAAGTTGAGAAACCAGTTTTTAAAATATGAACTGACGTGAGGTTGTTTATTTTAATGAAAAAATATGTTGACTTATCAGGCGAAACCTTCAAAAGTCATGCTTTTTACATTTTGCAAATGAGCTTACACCACATGTGAATACTGAGACAAAATCCTCAATAATATAAGGTGTTACACCTTACTACCCAAATGTCTAGTCAAACTAGCTGATTTGTCCGGCTATTAGCCACTCACTTGCTTTGATTTTTGCGATAGACTCTATGTCTATGTAAAATAAGAGTGATGACATGTAACAAAAGCTACATGAAGCAAGTGAGTGGTTAGGATTTAAAGTGAGTGAGTGGTAAGGTTACACAAAAGATCCCAATGGGTCGAAGTGTATCCGTAAGGGCCCCGCAAATAAGATAAGAGTGGTTAGGATGTGGCTCCACTGATGCAGAGCGGAGCAGAGCTGTGGGAGCTCGGCCAATGAGATCGCATCAGTGTTTCCAATTAGAATTTGAAGAATGTGATTGCTCATTTTGACACAGCTCCACTCTGCTCCGCATCAGTGGAGCCGCATACTTAGGTTTGGCAATCTGGGAACATTTTACATGACATGAGTAAAATTGACAAAAATATATATCAAAGTCAAAGTCAAATTATTCTTTATTCAAGTAAACTTATTAATAAGCATTTTCGAATCGTCTGATATTATCAAGAGAGAGAAAAAAATCTACTATATATTTCCATAGGATTACGAATTTGTTAAATCTCTTGATCTATGCCTTGACTTTTTCCTTCTTCAGAATGATTCACTAGATAATTGATTTGATTGATAATTATTTCTGAGAAATAATGGCTAAATTATTCACATTTTCTGAATAATTCCAAGTCTACTTACAAATACATAATATGGAGGCACAACTGTCTGTCTTTGATAGTTACTCCTCCTTTGAGGTGTATTTTAATTAATTACATTTATTTTTAAAATTTAAAAAGCTTATAGAGAAAAATCTTACCTTATACTATTTTGCTTTGGCTGCTCATACATGTTGCTCTCTATAGACATCATACTGTCACACATATTGTATGACTCCATCATCCTCGGGTCATACTGAGTTTTCTCATCCATCGGATACACTTTCATTGTATAACCGGGTTGTTCCGTGCTCTGCACCGGTACATATGAACCATAGCCGGGAGGAGAACTCAAAGAATCCACTTCGTTACTTAACGGGGACTGCACTGTACTGTTCGGACTACATGTAGTACTGTTCAGAACATCATATTGTATCACAGATTCCTGAATTTGAGGTGTATAGTTTCTAACATCGTCATCCCGTTTTAAGATTTTAGAGCTAGTAATTTCTTCATCCGGGTCTCGCTGTCTCTTCTTAGCTCTGTTCTCTTCTATTTTCCTTCGCTTCTCAGCTTTGTCTTCGTCTGACATGATAAACTCTTTCACCATGCCGATGGCTAGGCATTTTTCTAAACGGCATTTCTGGCAGAAACGGCGCGTTATGACTGTTATATCGCAGTTATTTGAGAAAGGGCATTTAAACTCTTTACTAGTTAAAGCGTTACGACGGAAAAACGCCTTACAACTCTCACAGGATATCGCGTTGAAGTTATATCCTAATGCCTTGTCCCCACATACAAGACATATTTTCTGGTGAGGCGCTAGCTCTTTCCTTTGTTCATCGTCCACTTTTTTATCACTAATTTCACTACTATTATCCATTTTGTATACAAAAACACTGCACTTCCACACCGATATGGATAAACATGCTATGAAACTAGCTAAAATTAGCTAAACCTGTTAGCATTGTAAAATTGTCATAATATGCACATGTTTACGCCGTGACGTTCAATAATTAGCACTGATATCCTGGGATCGCGAATATTGTTGGTAAGGGTTGATAAGGAGATAAATTCGTTAATGTTTTGATAAAAATAATTACTTGAGTACATAGAATCGTATCGTATGACTCGTTTTAAGTTTGGTGTAAGAATGATTGAAGGATTTTGTTTTATATTGTTGAGCAATGCAAGAGAAACATAATCAACCTTATTGCCTTCAGTTAAAGCAGCAATTTCTTTGGTAGATTCGTAAAAGACAGCGATATTTTAATTCAACTCTGACACCGTAACGTGATAACAACATGATTGGAACATGAGACATGAGCTGTCATTTTTTTTTTACATGGTAGACGTCAGTTTAAGTACCTTCACTCATACGATGAAGTTTAAGTAGACGAGTATTTTGTGAGATCTAAGTATGTACTCGTGCCCAAGTACATCTATGTTTGAGTCAATTTGACAGCAACTCGCAGCTACCCGTCTCTTTTCGATTGTATTGATTAAAAGGAGACGTGTGGCTGGGAGTTGTGGTCAAACACATGAAATAGTATACATATTACGATACAAGTTCGAAACGAGTGGAGATAAATTATTATAAAAATATTTTTCAGTATAGGTAATACTTTTTTCCTTCAGTACCGTTTGGTAGCCAAAGTTTCGTAACCAGCTTCGAAATGGGAATAAAATCCCAATGGGTAACTGACTTTAAATCGGGACTTATCTTTACCGATTTGTAACCAGGTTTGTACCAAATCTGGCTACGAAATGGGAAAGTTATTCCCATTTTTATATATATACTGGGTGACATCGGGGTCGTGATCCAAACTGTAAGAAACGTGTTAAGATGGTCTTCCTAAACAATGTTCTCTATGGGACCTATATGAAAAAAAATACTTTTTTTAAGACTAATAAAGTTCGAGTTCATTAATATGTATACATTTCTCCATACTAATCATTTCCAAATGTGTTTACATAATTATGAAACGAAACTGGAAGTTATGAACACTTCCGCACCGTTCGGTATGAAATCAAGTTTTTTTTTTCGCGATATTCATATTTGTGCCATGGGAAACCTTGTTGAGAATGACCATCTTAACACGTTTCTCACAATTTGGATCACGACTCCGATGTCACCCAGTATATTCGCAACCACTTTGAAAATTTAGGCAACATCAATGAAAATGTAGAGACCCAATATACTAACATAATTGCAGGTATTAAGCTAGCAAGCGGCCATATTAAGCAGACTAAAAACAAATACAAAAAACTAACCGGAAAAACTATAAAATTAGTAAACGAGAGACAATCACTACAAAACTTGAAAAATAGTATGGAATATAGAATAAAAGACAAAGAAGTAAAACGTAGCATACGCACTGACATAAGAAATTACAGAACCAAATTAGTAGAGCTGGCTTTGACTAAAAACACATCCCTGAGGAATGCTAAGAAGGGGGCTTCAAGAGGCAAGAGTTGGATCACCTCCTTGAAAGACAGCTCTGGCACCCGACAAGGCGATCGAAACAAGATATTAAGCATAGCCACAAATTACTTTAAGACCCTCTACTCCGACCCTCTAGCTTTTTCTTCAACATCTGATACAGAAGAGGTACCTAATGCCATTCCGCCAAAAACAGAGCACGAAGTGCACTTAGCACTTCGCAAAATAAAGTACCGTAAGAGCCCTGGCGAGGATGGCATTACGACAGAGGCGCTGAAGATAGGAGAAGCCACTTTAATTCCACACATAACCAAATTATTCAATAGCATAATTACTACCCAAACTTTCCCACACAATTTTTGCCACTCTAACGTAATTCTGCTACATAAAAAAGGTGACAAGTCTGATATAGGAAATTACCGCCCTATTAGTCTTGTCTCCCACATTTATAAAATTTTCCTGAAAATTATAGAACTCCGTATTTTTGGAACACTCGATCGCCACCAACCACCTGAACAAGCAGGTTTCCGACCCGGGCTGTCCACCACCGACCACCTGCATACTCTTAATCAAGTTATCGAAAAGTGCCAAGAATATAATGTACCCGTCTACCTCGCATTTGTCGATTATGCCAAAGCATTTGACAGCCTTTCGCACAATTCTATCCTTACAGCTTTGCGTAATCAAGACATAGATCCGGGATACATTCAACTAATCGCTAATATCTACAGTTGCAGTACCGCAGCCATTAAATTGCAATCGTCTGGAGTGTCGTTCAATATCCAAAAAGGAGTCAAGCAAGGAGATCCGTTATCGCCGAAGCTCTTTACCAGCACACTGGAACACGTCTTCCGGAAGCTTATGCCAGGTTGGGGAGAGAGGGGCTTAGTCGTCGGAGAGAGAAGATTAACTAATCTTCGATTTGCCGACGACATCGTTCTGTTTTCCTCAGCAGCTTCCGTGTTACAACTAATGTTAGAAGATCTGAGTAATGCAAGCCTCGAGGTTGGGTTAGAGATGAACATGTCCAAAACAAAGCTCATGACCAACAGCACCATACGTAGGATTGAGGTAAACGGTAACAACATTGCATATGTCGACGAGTACCTATACTTGGGCCAACTAGTTTCCTTTCAGGCGCGACAAGAGAAGGAAGTCGATAGACGAACTGAAAACGCCTGGAGGAGCTATTGGTCCATGAAGCACTTGATGAAAGGTGAACTCCCACTTTCACTTAAGCGGAGGCTCATGGACATATGCATACTGCCAATCCTCACCTACGGTGCTCAGACTTGGTCGTTGACATCATCTCAAAGGTTCAAACTCGGGGTTTGCCAGCGAGCTATGGAGCGCAGCATATTAGGTGTGAAATTACAGGACCGAATCCGGAACACTACGCTGCGCTCCCAGACTAAGATAGTGGATGTAACTTGGAAGCAGGCTAAGCTGAAGTGGGACTGGGCTGGTCACGTCTGTCGGATGCCGAGTGAGCTGTGGGCCAGGATAGCCACAGAGTGGCAGCCCGACAGCTCCAATCGGAGACGCGGCAGACCTCGTCGGCGATGGCGAGACGAGCTGGACTCCTTTTTGAAAGAGTGGCCGGAGGCAGGTCGACATAGATCAGATTGGAGGAAATGGGGGGAGGCCTTTGCCCAGCAGTGGGACACTATAGGCTCACAATAATAACAATAATAATTCCCATTTTATAGCTGGCTACCAGGCGGAAAACCATATTTCCCATTTGGCAGCCAGCTACCAAACGGTACCTACTAAAGGACTTTTTTTACGCGCTAGTCCGAAAAGGGGTTCATTTCTTGTCAGGTCGAAACTTCAGAGGGCCATCTGTGCTGAAAAACGTCGTACGATACACGTGCGAAAAGGAGATTCTTGTATTATTGAAATGTAGTAGGTACTAGGTACAGATGGTGCTTTCTGGTTGATATTGCCGAGTTTGTCTGTTTTCTTCGCATAAGGCATTGTGAAAATTATATGATAAAAGTGGGGTTCTGCCTTTTCTCCGAACTTTTTTTGTCCGAATTTCATTTGCCAACCAACATTTCGCCGATGGTTCATTTTGACAACCAACAATTAGCAAATTTTTGTATGACAACGTTTCATTTGGCAGAATTATTATAAAACGGATTATTGTAATGACACAATGCTTTTAGCATACTGATCGTAAGGACGTGTAAGGACTTCCGCTTATATTACAAGTAACAAGCTTTCGAGAAATAGGCCCCTGTTCAGATGTTTGTGAGTACTGAGTACCTTGCCGCTTCGATATATCATACGGCAACTGGCCTATACTTCGTTTTTTTAGCATTAGAAAGACCTTTGCAGAACGAGATATAAGGTTTTTTTACAGGCAAATTCTGCGGATCGAACAGTAAATACGAGTTATTAAATATCACGAATTTATTATCATGCTATATATTAATACACATTACTCAGTGTTGTGAACAGATAAGAAACATAATGTTAGTTCATTTATATTCTAAGATGAAAAGATAATAATTTTAATAAATTTCGTTTGCAATTTTTCATGGAAAGGTTGTACATTAAAAAACCTAAAGAGGCAGAGTTCTCACACAATTTTAAAATGTCTCTGTCTGTCATTCGACTTCATATTGTTGTCGGTTGAGTCGGTTGTGTTTTATATTGCTGTTAGCTTACTTAAAGATTGTTGTTATCGTTTTTGTTCAATTTCGTTATTAATTGTTGATCTATTTAGATATTTTGTTTGTTGGTGCACATTTAAAATGGATGAAAGCAAAATCCTGTGACTACCAGTGAAAAGCGGATGGTGGTGAATATTTACAAATTAAGAAATGTGCCATAGAAAGTAATATCCCACTAAATCGGAACGTGTGAAAAAGACTGCTGAGACTGCTGGCATATCGTTGGCTACGGTATAAAAGAATATATTTTTTAAAATGAAATTAGATAATGTAATAGATAACACTGTAGAAAAAAATATTATAAACGTTGGTGGTTTCGAGTCCTCGGACTCTTCCACTGACAGTGGATAAAACTATGTATGTCATCTGAGTTTTATTTTCTAATTTGTTACCAAATTCAAACTACATTAGAGCGTCCCAGACCGCCTATAATGGCGACAAATACTAAACGACGTTGCCGATGCGTAGGGTTGTCTTAGTATTGTCATCTGCTCAGTCTTTATGACACCGTGTCCGCTTTTATACCGATAGTTTTAATCCTTAAATGCATGACTTTAAAAAGTATTGGGAGTGCATAATGTAGGCCAGATTAAATATGCAAATATTGTTAAATTTTAGACTGTAAACTTCATTAAATTCAGTAAATGTAAAATCGGTACGATATTAGTTACAAATAAAAAAAAAATACTTTGTTAAAAACTGCCAAACACTAAACGAAAACTTTCAATATATATCTTTTTTCTAAATTGCCACCATCTTGCTTATAAAACACCTAAAGCTTTTTTTAAATACAGTTTTGGCAACAAATTAATAATAAATGTGAAAACTATGCGTTCAGCTATCATCATCATCATCATCATCATCATATCAGCCGAAAGACGTCCACTGCTGAACATAGGCCTCCCCCAAAGATTGCCACAATGACCGGTCCTGCGCCACCCGCATCCAGCGGACTCCTGCGACCTTCACCAGGTCATCGGTCCACCTTGTGGGGGGCCTACCCACGCTACGCCTTCCGGTACGTGGCCGCCACTCAAGAACCTTCCCGCCCCAACGGCCATCGGTTCTACGCGCAATGTGCCCCGCCCACTGCCACTTCAGTTTAGCGATTCGGAGAGCTATTTCGGTTACTTTGGTTCTGCTGCGGATGGTCTCATTTTTATTCCGATCACGCAGAGAGACTCCTAGCATAGCCCTCTCCATTGCCCTTTGGGTGACTTTGAGCCTTCTTATGAGACCCATTGTAAGCGGCCACGTTTCAGTACCGTATGTCATCACTGGCAACACACACTGATTAAAGACTTTCGTCTTCAAACACTGCTCAGCTATCGGTAAATATCAAATGATATGTATATACATAAGTTCCGAGAAATTCAGTGGTATCGGCCGAAATCGAAGAAGGAAGGTTTACGACCACTGCTTCTTTGTTCACCCGTTTGACAGATAATTCTAATCTTAAATAAAACGAAGTATAGGTACTACCGCTAAAATCGAAATTCGTAAATTTCGAGGATTTTTATTTATTTAAGCTTTATTGCACAAAATACAAAAAAATGTACAAATGGCGGACTTAATGCCTAATGGCATTCTCTACCAGTCAACCATAAGGCCAAACAGAAAACTAATAAAAAGGTGCAAAAGGAGACAAAAGCAATGTTATTGAAATCTAAAGCAAACTAATTATATCCATATATATAATTACCTATACAATACGAATACATAAATACAAGAGTATAATATACTACTACATATTTCCTACATACATACATACATAATGATAATGATGGACGCTATTTACACTCTTCACTCAGCAGGTGCCTACGCAACATCCGCTTAAACGCAAATTTGCTTGGAGCTTGTCTTATATGAAGAGGAAGCGAATTCCAGTAACGACAAGCCTGGACGGCGAAGGAATTACTAATAAAACTAGTACGGTGAGCAGGGACCAAAAGTTTGAGAATACGGGAGGTACGCAACTCACAGCCTGGCCGAGGATTTTTCTCTGTCACTCCAACGAAGTAGGTACAGTATAGGTACCTACTTTTTGAGATTTCGCCTAGTTTCAATTGAAAAAATAATATTTTCTTCGGTTACTGCTAGGATTACACATGAAATAAAACTATGAAAACGGATAAACTCGCGTATATACTCCGCACTCCGCAGACCACGAACCCTGTAAAGTGTTCGAAACGTCGGAATGAAGTTAAAATTAGTTAATATACGCGAGTTTATCCGTTTTCATGGTTTTATTTAATATTTTCTTATTTTTATTCAGTACAAGAGGTTTTTTTAATGGCGTTGGAGCCATTATGGAGAATAGTCGCACTATCCTCATTGTTAGATGTCCAAAAGTGAGAAATAAAACCTTTTAAAATTAGGTTTGTAGAAAAAAAAAATCTTATATTTGAAGTGCTACTTTTATGAATAACATTAAATTTTTATGAAAATACGTTAAAAAATTGTAAAAAAAATTACAAAAAAAATATTTTTGCCAACATTTTCCTATCTGTATTTTTTTTCTTCTTTTGGCTTCAGAAAATGCGAGTGATTAATATTATTCTGTTTCCTAATGGACACCTTGTACATCGTAACGTCCAGTAGGCTAAGCACATGATTAGTGCGACAGTATGTCGCCGCGAGATAGGCTATCCGTCCCTCTTTTATCAATATAGTTAGTAAAAGATGGAAAATCTATCCCGCGGCGACATACTAACGTACCACTCCTGTGCTAAGCATACAGAGCACTTAAAAATACCAGGCCTACTACCGTGAAAATCGAAATTCGTAAATTTCGAGGATTTTTCTCTGTCACTCAAACGAGGGCGTCATTAGAGTGAGCGAGACAAATCCTCGAAATTTACGAATTTCGTTTTTCGCGGTAGGGCCACTGAACAAGCCCTTATCGTTATAGCAATAAAGGCGTGTTCAGATATTTATGAACGCTCCGGACGCAACAATATGTCTAATGGTGACTGTACATGACTTATAATATTTACGTGAAAATATTTAATATTCACGCACGTCATATATCACATGTGCTTATAATTTTGTAGTCAGCGGATTATTTTCTGCTGTCTATTGCAAATCGTGTTATGTTATGTTGTTGTTACAGTAAATTATAGGACAAATGCTCGATTGACTAATAACGTAATAACCGCTCAATTGCTTTTGGTTTACCAAAAGTTACAACTGTGGTTACCATTGCTTTTGGTAATTCTTTTTATTTTTGCCACTAAAATGAAATATGAAATTATAGTTAAATTTTATACTATTTCTACTCAGAAATCTCAGAATCACAAGCCGATTCCATTTCCGTCGAAAAAAAAGTGTCCCATGATTTTTTTTCCTATTGTGTTACTATTTTCCATACACCTTCTATGGCGGTAACACAAGAGGATATTCGAAATATGTATGAAATTTTTGGGACAGTTTTTTTTTCGCCGGAAATGGAATCAGCTCGTGATTCTGAGCAGAAATAGTATAAAATTTACCCAAATTTTCATATTTCATTTTAGTGGCAAAAATAAAAAAAGAATTGCTCAAAATATGTGGTTACTAGCTGTCACTCTTATTTTACATAGGAATAAAGATCAACAATTTCAAAGCCCCGCGCTAGTGCGACGTAATGTTGTATGAAAATCCTTGACAGCCCTAGGGTGTAATGACGCATCTACATCGCGCATCACCGCAGCGCATTGGCGCACTTACCGAACAGGTGTGATGAAAAATACATTAAACTTCAGGTTCATGGGGCCCCAAGGCACGAGAAATTGTTTGCTGAAATCGCGTATTTGGTTGACGTAATTAAAGACCGAAGAGCTAGCGAGTTCCTCGCACAAAGCAACAGCGAGGAAATGCCACCAGTATCGTCGATGCAATGCCACAAGGGCCAATCTTAGATATAGATTAGGTTAGTAAGATTTAATTTATTCATGTAGTAGGTATATAAATTGCACTATAAAATTTTGAAAATAAAGATTGTTAAAAGGCTTCTGTTGGGGATAATAAGGGACAACATTTGAAATAGACACGTAGGTACCTACTTACTCAAATACATTGAAAACAATTATTTGTGTGGAAGTATCAACCTCGCCTGGATTTGAAACATGGATCCTCCAGTTTCATTGACAGCAGAATTGCTCCAATTCATTAATTAATTTATTCTTAATCATGATCATATCATAATCAGCCTATAAACAGTCCACTGCTAAACAAAGGCCTCTCCTATTACCTACGTTTGGACGCAGTAGGAGGCAAATGCCTATAATCGCCACGCTGGGCAGATTGGCGATCGCAGTAGTGTCCACTCCACTATGATGATGCTGCTGCCCATCATCAATCTTCAATAAAAGTCAATGACACTTCAAATCCCTTAGTCGACACTGACGACACCCATGAGAAGAGTTGGGGTGGTGACAAATGTATTCTATTTAAAGAAGGATGCACGAGTTCGTAACTTGAGCATGAGATAATTATCTGTTGAGGGACTGATTAGCGCTGGAATTTATGAATCACGTTTTTTGACATCCGTCTCTGAAGGACCCTTCAACAAGGACCTCCTTACTATTCCATATCACATCCGCACCCATCAAACTTCCAACGCACCCACCCACAGAGCTATAGAACATAGAACTAATTAATAACTTTTTAGCTACGATTCAAAATGCCGACATTTTCTCTGATAGATGGACACAACTTAGACGAAAAATTAACCATTACCTTAATACCTGCACTGTACCCTATAATTTTTCCTTTTTTATTATTTTGACATAAAATGTTATTACTATTACAATTATGTTAACTTATAGATAATTCCACATGTAATGTCTTGGCGTAAGCTGTTTTTTACATGGTTGCTGTTTATAACTAATTATTTTTAATAATGTGTACCTAGTTACACTAATGTATTGAATTTAATACCTATATGTTAGAATTGTTAAATGACCTGTAATGTTTAATTATCAATAAAATTTATGATTATGAATAAAGAATAAAGAACAGTCCTCTAACTTTTTATGAATACGGCTGTTAGTATTCTTACTCCCACCACACGGGTAGGTATTATTAACAAAGTGTGAACGTATTTTTGCATCCAACAGTACCGTACATTCTTTGTTGTGTAGTAAGTGTGACCCCGACTATGTATCTCTGCATTGCAGATGTGACGTCACGGGATAAACGCACCGCTTAATTACACTCGGCAAAACGGGAGACTAATGGTCGTTTTTAGACGGGTATTTAAATAATTATAGGTCTTTTGATAAAAATAAAAGGCTCGATTTTGGGTCAACTGAAAGAAAATAGGTACGCTCTGAGTACGTTGACTTTAATAGCTATGAAAAAACTTCACGTGAATTTGCCGATAAGTTTTCATTGTTTCATACAATACAGGGTTTTTTTAAATTTCCGTTAAATTGGACAGGTTACTTGAGATATTTCTGTAATGTCCCAGGAAGTTTGTATGTAAGTTTCCTTTGTTGTTACCAGATTCCTGTAAATTTTCGGTAACAAAAAAGGAATGTTTCATAGAAATATTTTGGGACATTTTGGGAAGTGTGGTCGATTTTTGCTCAGCATCATTGACTCTACCAACCTATCAATTTTGATCAAAATCTAAGACGTGATCCAAATGTACAAACTCTTTGCAAAATGCTCTGCTATACCTATACCTACGTGCCGTGTTGTCATTTTCTTTAGTAATTTGCTAGAATCATTGAATTATTTACTTTACCGCCACTTATTCACACTTCCTCATTCCATACTTATAAAAAGTAACGCACTCATCAAAAATATTGTCACTGCATTTATTTTACGTAACGGAGTCGTATTTGTTTACATTATAATTTGTATTGTGTTGTTTTTAGTTTAGTTTTTATTTAAAATGAGCCGCTTAGTGCGGTGTTTAGTTTTAGCGCTTTTTTTAAGAAAAGTCAATAGTGAGGCTTTTAGTATTAGAATATCAACGGAAAATCATGTGAATGAAGTTGATAGTAGATTTGTTAGTTTTACGATAGATCCGAAATATTTGTTTACTACGAGCGATGATTTAAGCAGGTAAGTGTTTTAAAATTATGTTACTTATTTTGTTTTCGTAAACTACTAATTATTGTCAAAGGAACCTGTATGTGTGGAAAGCAGGGTGTCCCTTATTTTACCTTTTTTTAAATTAATACGCATATATCTTAAATCGGCATCTTTAACCTCAAAACACTGAAAAAAAATCAGCTCATCCTCTAATAGAAACCAGTGCCGACTTTAATCTGAAATGTCCATAGAAATTACTATTCATTCATACTTATCATTGAGTTCTTTTTATTAACAAATGTTTATAAAGCAGTAGAGTAAGTTAATGTTATGAATAAAATCACATAAAAAAACTGAAAATATAGGTTGTTTATTTTCAGTATTTTGAGGTAAAAGAAACCGATTTAGTAGGTAGGTAGGTATGCGTTATTTTATTCTCTCTCTCTCTCGTCCTGGCTATGTATCCCACATGTTGGTGGGGTCAGCCTTCTTTATTTTTCTCCTCCACTTCACCCTATCCTTGACATCGTTTTCGGAAACATTGCATTTAGCCATATCTGCCAGCACCACATTTGTCCAAATAGTCTTAGGCCTCCCTCTTGACCGTTTTCCGGGGATAGACAAATTTAGCAATTGGTTGCCAACGTATGCGTTATTTTATTAATATAAAAAAATTGTAAAATGAGGACGGTTGGACGGTTAGTACTTACTCGTTGAATATTAGCGTGAAAAGCATTTGCTTTTCTGAACTTATTAATGTATTGTGTGGTATACCATTACATATAAATATTGTTTGTGTTTTCTCGCCTTTTGTGCTGTCATAATTTGACTAACTGTGCCGTGTCGACTATGTACTGTGCCGTGTGGTGACCGCAGTAAGAATACATTTGTCACCACCCCAACTCCTCCTGCGGGTGTCGTAACAGTCGACTAAGGGATTGAAGTGTCACTGACCACTATTTGATAAAACATTGATGATGCGCAGCAGAGTCATCATAGTGGACACATTACTGCGATCGCCAATCCGCTTGCTCAGCGTGGCGATTATGGGCATTTGCCTCCTAATGCGTTTATACGCATAGTTAATAGGAGAGGCCTACGTCCAGCAATGGACTATCATAGGCTGATTATGATGATGATGATGATGAATTTGACTAATAGTAAACCTGATTGCAAAGACATAAGGTCACCTTAAGAGAATTTTAGGTCCTTTTAGTAACACCACACAAATGCACTTCCAAGCAAAACTCTCAGTAATTGATCTATTACTTTTGTATTCCAAAAACCTTGGATATATTGCAACATTTTTCAATGCAAGCAAAATTCAAAACAAAGCTACTACAAATCGACTTGAATGCTTGCAATATACGTGCACTTATGTCAAATTTATTCGTCTAGCGATTCCGCTATCATGTCATGATTTATGCAGTTTGCACGTTATGCGAATTGCCATGTACAATCTTCGTCACAAATATGTTTCAGTACAGATGGTGCTTTCTTTACACTACACATTTCGTATCAGGTTAAAACTTCGGAGGGCCATCGGCCATCTGTACCTACTGAAAAAAGTCGTAAGCCACACGCACGAAAAGGAACTCGTTTCAATTCAAAACAATCCTTTCGGCCGTGTAATTTATAGTAACTTATTTTTTTCGCTCTTGCATCGTAAACCTTTAAACGAAATACTTATCAATTTCCTCTACAATTTGTAATGTGAATAAAATAAAATCTCGCGAGCAACATTTTGTAATCATTCTTAGCCGATGGACGTCCACTGCTGGACATAGACCTCCCCCAGTAGGGGGTTATTCCCGTAATCGCCACGCTTAGCAAGCGGCTTGACATGAAACCGTATTTTAAAGGATGCGATGCTGCACATTCGCCAATGGTCGTCGGTGGTGGTGCTACATTTATTTTATCCTAATTACAACCTCCCTGACATTCACAATATAATCACTAAAAGAACCATCAGCCGAGAGACCCGAGGTCACAGCCTAAAATTTGTGCGCACGTGTACAAAAGCTGCATTTAACTCGCTTTCCAACCGTGTCGTAGCTACTTGGAACCGTTTACCAGATAGTGTTGTGACTGCTCCTTCGCTTAATGTATTTAAAAATAGATTGGACAAGTGGCTTTTAAACAATGAATTAGACTGAAGTTACTAGTGATGTGATAAAAATTTGCAAACTTTGAACTATATAATACTGGACACTGTGACATAGGCTCATCAGCTGAATAGCTGCTCGCCTATAAATTAAATAATAATAATAATAATTAGTAGTTTAAATAAATTTATCATTATATGATCCCTCAGTTCGTGTGCTTCCTGCCATTACCAAGAAAGTCTGGAGCACCCTCTTAATGGGTCGAAACATGTCAAGCAATTATAGACTTAGATACGTCAGTTGATACTCGGTTTGATAATAATTATTTTAATAGTGTTGAATATCATCATATTTCCTTTTGATTTACAGCAAAGAGTCAACATGCATGGCGGCATCACTTACGCCAGCTTATCTCCGAATCGCTGGTCCTTCCACTTTCCACATCACATTCAACAATAAGAGCATGACCATAGACAACATAGATCATCTCCCAGAACCCAACAAGCAGAAAAGACATCTCATAGCTAAAGAAACTGAAGAAGAGTATGATTATGAAAGCCATGAAGATATTCTCACAAAACTAAGAAGATCAAGTCAAAAGCTACTCAAAAGACATAGAAGACAATTGAATTCTCATGAAACTGAAAAAGATTCTGAGGAACATGATGGTAAAGTAAATATAAAAACAAAAAGTTCAAAGATTAATGCACCAGCAAAACATACAGATGATAATGAAGAAAATACTTTTGAAAATGAAAGCCAAGAAAGCATTCTATCAAAACTAAAATCAAGATTGTTCAAAGCTAAACCAAATGAAGAAAGTAACGAAAGTCCTAAAAGACTGAGAAGGTTATCCAAAGATAATTTAGAAGTGAGTCATCGACAGTGGAAGAGGTTTGCAAAATGGGCTAAAGATACCGGGTTCAGTTTAGTGTTTGCAGTGAATAATGGTGAGAAGACTGAGACGGGTATGTGGGACCCTAATCCGGCTCTGAATATGTTAACTATAGCAGATAAAGATGGCGTACAGGAAATATATTGGCAGTTGGGATATGGTGAGTGGATATTTAGGGCATTTCTCTGAGCGTTTCAACCGCCGTGATTTCGGTGACAACATTATTAACCGATTTCCGTGGGATCTTATAGTTTTTTGGATATATTGGTAGTTGTCAACTACATCTACCAATATATCCAAAAGTTCTTGCATCTTTCACGGGATTCATGTGATAAAGCTGCCACCGAAGTCACGGCGGTTGAAACGATCGGAGAACTGCCCTTAACAGGGAACTCTGAAACAAACCGTTTGTTCTATTCTTGATACGATACTAAATACTCCCATACGTAGTGTCCCATACATCAATAAATATTTAATAACAATAATTTGAATTGTTTCACGCAAGTAAGATATTACTCGTATTGATCTCGAGTATTGTAATGTTAATGTAACTCAAAATAAAACACTAGTATCTATCGTGTAGTAAACTTGACATTAGAAGCCGAAGCGGTAACAATGGTGCACAAATATTGCCTCTGAAAGTAATACCTATGTAATAATACTAACATACATTTTAATGCTTCAATCTTTTCTGCTTCAACGTGATGATAATACATTCTCATTAACAGTCAACTTTCAGAAGAACCTTGTTAGGAATTTGAAATTTAACTAAAAAAAATCTCGTGTATCATTTTCTTTGCTTGATTTATTTTGCGAACACAACAACAACCCAATTAACCTTCGTCACTGGTCTCACCGCGAGCTACTAAGCTATGAACTATCGGCTATAAACACGAACAAGAGATACGCACTCCCGTGTCTCTTTTATTTACACGCGAGTGCGTATTTTTTGTTCGTGTTTATAGCCGATAGTTCATAGCGTAGTAGCTCGCGGTGAGACCAGTGCCTTCCTTATTAATATGTTCCTACTCTATTAACAAACGTTTTTACTTCTAGAATGTACCAACCAGACCCTCGAAGATTACCTCAACGACCTCCAAACGCTGCGTATGATGGTGGACACCTTCGAAACCCGACGTTGGAAGGTGGTCGGAGGTGACGTTTCTGGCTGTCTCGAAGCAGGATCTAAAAGCGACTTCAAGGATTACGTCACTCTGTCTGCTGATAGCATGGATGCTGTGCTGCTGAATGGGTAAGTCTGATCTGTTTTTGCTGAGTCCATATCCTCATATAGGCTTATGATGGTACCGTGTTTAATCGTTTGTCGTTGTTACCGTCAGGTGCGAAAGTGATGCGTAGCACGATAAATAGATAAAACGGGACCATCATAAGCCACCTGGATATCCGTCAAACAGGTGATTTGAGGTCTCCATTTGCCGCTCTTTCGTGTGGTAACCATGGAAATAATTTGATGATGAAAAGGATGATTTGTTTACGACACTTAACGACGCTCATCATGAATAACGCTGCATCTCTATCTTGTCGTAATTTGAATTCTAACAATCAACCACTATTAATTCAAATTACAAGCACGTATAATTGCGATTCTGTGCTATTGCCATATGTGTGCCAGTGTCAGTCCTTAATTAGCCCAATAACTATTGTTTTCAGCAACTCATCCTCACACGAGCTCGCTCGCATGTCAGAGTCGTCCCGATTGTCCGTACTTCGGGTCCTTAGCACCAGCAACGCCCTTTGGCTGACGGAACGGCCTCAGCAGCATAGTGAACAGGTACAAACAAATACAAAACATTTATTTGCTTCGTTTACTGCGATAGGATAGATGAAATAAAACTATTTTTTCCTACCTAACTAGTGCGCAAAAATGAACTTTGCGCACGCTTCGCGCGCGGTAATTTCTCTTTTTGACGCACTTGTTATGACTCTTTTTAACTCGCTCGTGTGATTGTCTCCAACTTTCACCCTCGCCGAAAAAAAGTTTTCCCGCACTAGTTAGGAAATGTACTATTAACCGACTTCAAAAAAGGGGGAGGGATCTCAATTCCACTGATTTTTTTTTGTTGTAAGTGTGGGTGTTACCCGATATCTCCGAGAATCGTGAACCGATTTGATTTTTTTTTGTAATCGAATGTGTATAGCCCCAAGATGGTTCCGTTGGCACCAAGTTGGGGGGGGTCTGACGATGGGATGGAGAAATCTTGGAGAAATCGAGGGATCTTTTCGAATGTTATGGGTACACGTAATATAATTAAGTAATTTTAATTCATTTACAAGCATTTGCATTCAGAAAGTAGGATTTGATGATAGGAAACCAATGATGGAAACAAATCGGGGATCTTGGAGAAATCGGGTGAAGTCGGTTTTTAATTTTTTTTATTTGGTGATTATAAAGGTGAGCCGTAGACCACGAACCCTGTAAAGTGTTCGAAACGTCGTGATGTAGTTAGTTAAATTTAATTGATATAATCCGTTCAAACATTCGTCAACCAGGCGAATATTCTACGAAATATCCTACTGCTGGGCATAGGCCTCCTCTCGTACATGAGAGGAATAGGGCTATAGTCCCCACGCTGGCCCTGAGCGATTTCTTTTTCAGTTTGACGAGTGTCTCACGACCATGTTCGAAAGTTAAGGGTTTTCAGGAAATCCAGCATTTTGATACTTGTTTGTGGAGTAGCCTCTGCGTCGAGCTTTCTATTCATGTACAATGTGCCCATGAGGAAAGGGAAAAAATTCAACAGCAGATTTCTGACCAAATATGAAGTTAGAAATGTCATGTGAAGTTTTCTGGATTTAGCCTATTTTCAGAGAAAATTTGTTTTTTTCTGAAAACCATTTTATACCGTTACCCTATGATAAACACATTTTAGGAAACGATTTTGTCACCATGTTGTCTTGTCACACTTAATTGACAGACATCAAATGAACAAAAATATCTTTAATTAAAGCCTAACAACTTTCTATTTGACCCTGACACAGTGTCGCTACAAACAGTTTACCTATGGCAATAATGTGCATACGTCATGTATAGTCAGTATGGTGTGTATTGGCTTCATGTTGATATTTTTAAAACCAAAAAAATTATTACAGAGAATCAAAGTTTTGTAATATTACCTATTCGTCAAAATCCGATTCCAAATACTCAATATTTATGTATTCTTGATGTTCTGACTCTGATGAAGTTTGATCTTCGTCAGATGTTGTGTCGCTTTCAGGACCACCAACCTCGATTATGAATCGTTCGGCCCGGGATTCGTTTATAGGACCTTTATTCCTATAATCGTCTTAAATTTGTTTTTACATGGTCACATATAATCCACATTTATATTTTATCGAAGTCATCTATATTAATTTCCTTTTTGCGTGGGGCTTTATTTTGTACAGTTGGCAAAGTCGCTTCTTTATTTTTAGAAATATTTTTGATCGTCGATCTACATACACCTTAAATGAGAAAATAAAATCTATTAAGTTTAATTATAACAACTAACCAATTCTAATACAACCGCACTATAAAGTGTCAGTACCGGTCCGGTCCTGTCAGTAACCAATTGCAAAACATTATCCAATGGAATACTATTTAATCCTTCGTCCTTTCTTCGGTTTAAATATTTTATTGTATTTAAGACGATTTTTCTTTCTTCTATTGGTATCTTTTTCGGCATTTTTATGATAAAATCGTTTAAGTCGCGGTATATTTTATTTTTGTTTACATCGGTGACATTCGATGACATTCAACTCCTGATGTCAAACAGTAATCATTGCCAGTAAAATAAATTAGTGTCACTGAAAATCCGCAACATGGCGAGGGTCAAATAGTAAGTTGTTAGGCTTTAATTAGCTAGTAAATGTAATACAAAAACTTTAAGGTGCATTTGCGATAGTTTGAATAATAAAATTCAGCATTCAAAACATCAAAAAAAAACTAAAAAATTTTTTTTTTTGCTGATTTGACCAAAACTCATTTAACATTTTTTGCTTCTTTTAGTCTCAGGAATATGCTGTAATTTTTTTTCCCTTTCCTCGTGGGCATCTTGTATAATAATATTGTATAGCAAATTATGTTTATAGTTGCCGATGTCCAAGAATGAACATTTGACAGTTTAGAAATTAGTCTTACATATAATATATGACGTTAAGACTATCGGAAAAATGGTTAGTTATATGAGGGCATATTAATAAGGATCAATTTATACCTGTGGACTATGTGCCGCCATACACCTATAGGCATCGAGATTGCCTCCAGGAAATGGAGATTGATAGGTCACACTATCCGGAGAGGAGAGAAAAACAACGCCTACATCGCGTTTGACTGGAAACCGCCCGACGGCAGCCGACCTCCTGGACGGCCAGTGCACTCCTGGCAGCGATCCGTCACAAACGAGATCCGTACGGTTGGCCTAAGCTGGAGGGAGGCTAAAAGTGTTGCTGAGGACAGAGAGGCGTGGCGCGATCTTGTGTTTGAGGACGACAACTACAACAACAATTTATAAATAACTGTCAAAACTTCATTTTTAGAAATCGGCAACTATAGGTAACGTTAATTTACTCGTACTGTAATAGCATGTCTGGGACATCTCACAAATCTAAATGAGAATACCCTTTAGTCCATGCAATTTCTAAAAGTAGCTTGTTCTCATTAGGTATTTCTTTATTTTGCAGGCGCGTGCGGCGGACTGGCTGACCAGCCTGGGCTACTCCGCCAGGAATGGCTTCCATGTTCACTTCAGAGAACTGCTTCAGAGCGAGCTGTATGAACCCACTTTGGTAAGTCACTTTTCATCACTCTATACTTCTTTTTTTACGCATGCATTGCTGGAGTTACGAGAGGAAAAGTAAATTTCCCTAGTTTTGTATTTTAGAGATGTTAGTGCGTCATTTATAGTACATTGTTGTAGAGGCTGGAAAGTAAGCAATAGATGAAAGAGTTAGTTCGAAGGCCGACCCTTGGGGAGGCCTTCGATAGTACGAGTTCATCTATTGCACTTTTCGCTGAGGCTAAACATTGTGCTTTTCACGACTACTGAGAGGAAATAAAACACACTCTTGTAATTAGACAAAAAAAAATTGTTGTGGCTGAACGCCATGATCCTGTGCCACAAAAATAAAAAAAAGTTACAAGCAGTGTGAGAAATTTTTTCTGAAATAATTTTCAAAAGTCATATCTACCTATGAAATCTGTGTTTAGATACGACCTTTTACTTTACGTTCAACATTGTTGTACTGTTCGTGACGTTCATAGCTGTCATTTGACAGCTATACAACTATAAGCAACTTTCCGTACTGTGTTTAGTCAAACAATCACTACATTTATGAACAGTGTCGTGAAAATATCTTTTTTTTTGCTCGCAAGTGTGACGAAAAACGTTGTATACATCACGGTCGGTAAGCGGATTGCAAACTCGGGTCATTAGATCGGACAAACTAAATTGGCAGTCAAAACGATAAAATTTTACATTAAAAAAATACAGTTCGTGCCTATATTTTTTATGTATTACGTAAATGTTAGGTGAAACATTTTGATATTCTAGTTTCTTAATCTTCTAATTAGCGTTATCCCGGCCTTTGCCAGGGTTCGCTTTCCTAATAAGTTATTAGGTCCTCCGCTTTTCGCGATTGGATTTTCGATTTCTTTTGATTATCTAGTTTACAGGGTGTTTCCGTGGTCGTCATCCCAACTGTGAAAGATGGGTTAAGATGGTCTTTCTGAACAATTTTTCCCATGGGACCTATATGAACAGACGTACTTTTTTTACGACTAGTAAAGTTCCAGTTCATTAATATGTATACATTTCTCCATACTAACTTTTTCTTTATGTGTTTACATAATTGTGAAACGAGACTGGAAATTATGAACACTTCCGTATTGGTCGGTATGAAATCAGTTAATTTTTTGCGCGATATTCATATTTGTTCCATGGGAAATCTTGTTCAGAAAGACCATCTTAACACATATTTCACAGTAGGGGTGACGACCACGGAAACACCCTGTATATTAGTTAGGTGAGCGACACATTTGAAATGCCTCTTTCGACATTCGCAGCAATAAATTAAAGATTAAACTGCAAAAAAATTGCGAATTTACCCATTAAACATGGTACTTCAATAATGAGTAGATTTACGAAACATGCAAATAACGTTGCGTTTCAATTTACATAATACCTTTTTAATCATGGTGTTTTTTTCTTAACCCCATTTACCTTGTGATGCGTCTATTCGCATAGATGATAGGAGAGCCTTACGTCCACCTGTGGACTGCAATGGCTGCTATGCTATTCTCTTATTGACACATTCGACGCTGCGTTCGTCAACGAGCTCGATGTCGAGACATAGTACGGTCAAATCGTACATTAAACTCGCAAAACATGTAGTAAAGCTGCATTTTTGGTATGTTGTTAAGACACCATAGGGCACTATAAAACCACATTTTGCAAGCAAAAAAAAGTTGTGCTAGTTACGTAGTACGTGAAAAACTGCGAAATTTACGGTCATTTTTCAGTTTCTGATTTTTATTAAAAAACCTTAAGTTTTTTAACATTCTATGTTAAGAAGGGTTTAAAGATTAATAAATTTCCAACAAGTTGAGCTAACATGTATTACCGTAGGTGTTATAGTTTTAGAGATTTGCGACTTCTTAAAAGTACTCTTTTATGCAAACTAACGCTATTTTGAGTTTTCCTAACGATTTCGGCTTAATATCGCCTCACCTAATTATGCTACAAAAAACATGCAATAATGACCTTATAGCGCACTTAATATTCTTTCGTTAAAGGGTAAAATCATGTCAGCAAACTTTGTAATTGAAAATAAAAACGCGTAATTAAAAAGGCAGTAGGCCCGCTATCTAAGTTTTTCATACAAATCGCAAGTCGTGTTGCAAAGCTGCAATTTTAGTATATTATATAGGCCCTATAAGGACGTACAAAAACGTATATTACAAGAAATACAAAAAAGGAATTTCGGCATAAGACGAAAAAAACTGAAAAATTAATGGACTTCTTTTACTTTTTGACGTTTAATTAAGAAACTATTATCTTTTTGATACTAATTGCTATAAAACTAAGAAAGAACATTAAATTTGAAAGGATTTGAGCTACCTTGCATTACCCTAAATTATATAGATTCAGAGATACGACATTTCAAAATGTGCCCTTCATTAAGTTAAGAAAATAAATGCATGTTTTGAAGCCTCGTATACCCCCAACTATAAGACTTACAGTAATTGTTATCGACTCAATTTGTTCCAAATTTAATGTAGTTGTTATCTACAATTACTTTTTTTTTCTTAGCGCGAACGTTTTGCCAATATTTAGCGAATAGCTTTAACGTAACCTAAAATTTGTTTAATTTTTGATAAAAGGGCACTTTATGAAATGTCGTATCTCAAAATATATATAACTTACGGTGATGCAACGTAGCTCAAATCCTTTCAAATTTAATGTTCTTTCTTAGTTTTATAGCAATCAGTATCAAAGATTTTTAGTGAAACGTCAAAAACTAAAAAAAGTCCGATTTTTTTTCTGTTTTTTACGTCCTATGCCCAAACTATTTTTTTGTTTTTCTTTTAATATGCATTTTCGTATATATCTATAAGGCCTTTATAATATACCAAAATTGCAGCTTTGCAACTCGACTTGCGATTTGTATGAAAAACTTAGATAGCGGACCTCCTGCCTTATGAATTTCGCGTTTATACTTTCAACTACAAAGTTCACTGACCTAATTTTACCCTTAAATTAAAGAATATTAAGTGCGCTATAAGGTCATTATCGCATGTTTTTCGTAGCATAATTAGGTGAGGCGATATTAAGCCGAAAATGTTAGCAAAACACAAAATTTTATCTAGTTTACAAAAAGGAGTACTTTTTAAAGTCTCGAATCTCTGAAACTATAAGACCTACGGTAATGCATGTTAGCTCAACTTGTTGGTTTATTAGTCTTTAAACGTTTATGTACATATGATAACAAAAAACGTAAGGTTTTTTAAATAAAAATCAGAAACTAAAAAATGGCCCTAAATTTCGCAGTTTTTCACGTACTACCCAGCTAGCACAACTTTTTTTTGCTTGCAAAATGTGGTTTTATACTGCCCTGTGGTGTCTAAACAACATACCAAAAATGCAGCGATACTACTTGATTTGCGAGTTTAGGGTAAAATTATGTACGATTTGACCGTACTAACAGCCTTGTCTAAAATCCTAGCTGTTTGATTTGACATTAGGAGTCGAGGCTTTGAGCGAGGTTGTGGGCGAGTTCGTCGCTGTTTTTCGTTAGAGAACACGAAGTTCATACATTAAACGTCAAACTTTCGACGCAATGTAGTTCCAGCTCACGCCGCATTCGTCGCCGAGCACTAGTGTCGTTTAAAGTACATTAGTGAATACCATTTTTAGGCTCGACGCTGCCGCAGCACTGACACAGCGCTGACAGCAAGGCGGTTTCCTTAGTGAATAACACTGCTGATGATGAATGAAACGATGAATCTACATTTCCCTGTAATTGTATGCTTCTTCCTGTGTATAAGGCTGCATTTCCACCAGAGATGTGCGAGGATGTGTTTCCATACAAATGACACCTCGCTCGGGTCATTAAAAGGCGTCATTTGTATGGAAACACATCCTCGCACATCTCTGGTGGAAACGCAGCCTTAGCAAATGAATCCCTGTAGGCGTAAAAAAAAAGATTAAATAGAACGCCCTTCCTTAAACCATCAATGAATCACCTGTTGCATTCACTCCTTCCAGAGCTTCTATATGGCGCTTCTCTTCAAAAATCTAGTCGGGGAACGCGTACTAGACGTCACCATGGAACCCTCCGATGGGCAGGCAGCTTTATTCGCACACTGTACATCGCTGCGCCACAAGCCGGTGCCAGGCGCGGTGACCCTTTACGGAGTGAACATGGACAGCGAACCGGCGAGGTTCTCGGTGAAATTGGCGAAACGGGAGGAGGGGGGAGACATAATGCAGTTTATATTGGGGCACGATCATAGCGGGTAATGCTTCCTGATTGAGTCGTAGATAATCTTTACTTTACAAGCCTTTACCTGAAGGGTGTTCACTGTTGGAATATTTGGGTATTTCCAATTTAGAGTTCGTTGTTGTATGTAATCCTGTTGATAGTGCGATTAATGAGCTAATTAACTTTAGCGCAAGATTTTACGGTGATAAAATAAGTGACGTAATTATAATTAGTAAAATCAAAAATACGAGGTAAAACTACCCAACTATAGTCCAAAAGCTCCCAACTATGGTTCAAAACTAAGTCAAATATCTTCGATTTAGTGTCATTAGTATATTATTGTATTGACGCAGTTGTTACACAAAGTCTCCTCATTAATGATTAAAAAACTTAGATAAAATAAAATATTTCCATTGATGCTTAATTACAAGTTGAACTTGTGGACCATAGTTGTAGTACTGGACTATAGTTGTATGGTTTTACGGTTCTATAATAGATTACACGCAAGACTAAACTTTTCCAGCAAAAAATACAAGTTATAAATACAATACCACATTAATCTCTTTATGAGTAGTACGACCAACACATTTTGTTCCCTATATTGTCATCCTTATAAATGTAAATCTGTATTATGTAATTTGTGATTAAGAATTATTTCAATTATTTCAGAAACATCGTTGTAAATGGCCGACCAATGTTCTACGAGGGCAACATCCGACCAGTCGTCAAACGGGTGCGTGCCTTTAAGACACTACTCCTAAACCTGCCTCCGAAGTCCTTCGGCTTTTGGGTCCTCGCTAACACTAAGGTCAACGCTTGTTTCGATTTAGACAAGGACAACGGTACTCTAGTTGAAGCTAAACCCGTTAAAATTAAGGATGATAGTAAAGAAACAGATATTGAAGAGAAAATAAATAAGACAACGAATGAAACAAAGAATAATAGCGATGAAAAGGAACTAAAGGACAACAGGAGAACAATAGATGACGAGAGTGAAGAAAAAGTTAGATCAAAAAGATCTATTGACTTCGATGATTTTGGTATCGATATCGACGGAGCTGAATATAATGATATCGATAATGATGCAGCGTTGAGACATAGGGTTGACAGAATGAATAGAGGATTGAGGGATGTGCAAGGATTAATGGAAATTAAAGAAAAACTGTCAACGAACAGAGTAAAACGCCAAATTTCTGGAGAAGAATTTGATAATAGGAGAAAACTGAGGAGACAATCACAAAAAAAAAGTGATAGAAAGTACAAACACGAACACAAACTATTGGGTTCTGGTATTTTTGAAAAGTTAATGAACAACATCAATAGTATCAAAATTCCAAAATTAAATTTGACTAAGACGTTGAAAGAACGTAAATACAGGAAATCAAAAAGCAACGTCAATAAACTTTCCAAACGGAATTCTAGAAATTACAGAAATAGAGAAGAAATCAGTGAAGATGATGAAGATTCTCCATCAAGAAGGAAAAGGAGTGTATTAGTTAATCATAAAAAGCGTGAAGATAAGACAGAAGAAAATGAAATAGACTTAGACGATAAGAAGCATTCAAGACATAATAAGTTTATGAAGAAGCATAAAGAAATGCAGGATGTCCTCGAAAGTGATGATGAGAAATTATCAGATTACGACGAAGAGAAATCTAATAAAGATAAAGAAGGGATTGAAATAAACACTAAAATAACAGATGACGATGCAGAAATTAAAATAAGTGAAAATGCGGACCACGGATTATTGAAATCTGCATTTGAAAATGTTCTTTCGTTGTTAGAGGAATTAAATCACAATTTGAGTAAGCTTTGGACAGCATTATCATTTCTGGATTAAAGTAAAATCAGTGCTATGAAACTGTAATAAGTATTATGTCCCGTACTGTGGTATATTAGTGTGTATATGATATTAGATTTTTTATACTTTTGTACAAATAAAATGATTTAAAATATTTGCGAGTATAATATTATTCTCTTACAACGATGCTGCGTAGTGAGTGAAGTTCGAAATAACTTCACCGACAAGAGCACAGCCCTTAAATTGACCGATTTATTAATATTTTCTTACTTAAATAAGCAGAAATTACACGGCGTCGTTCGCCCAATGCGGTCGCCGAATGAAAGTATGAAGTTTGCATACGACGCAGTGTAATTCCCGCAATACTAAAGATATAGTACATTTCCTAACTAGTGCAAAGTTTTTGTACGTGTAATAGTCCGTGGGCTAGTCGGTCTGAAATTAGAAAACGGTATAATTTGGGGGTACCAAGTGTCCTTTTTACAGTAGTTAGACATATTCATAAGGATGTTAAAAAAGTATGATAGACATCTCAAAGTGGTAGCTAATACGCATACGGGCTATTTCAAGATTTCCGTTGTATGACAGGTATGGTTAAAATTAGGAGGTACAAATTTTCCTTTTCACGGCTGTTAGGTTAGCTTATAAAAACGTCAAAAATGCAAGATTGCCATTTATAAGTGCTACCTAACAAAAATGGGGGCCAATCAAAGATGGTGGATCTCAAATTTTACAAAATCAAGTATATCTCGAGAACTATTAAATATATCTAATTACTCTTTTGAACAAAATTAAAGGCATATCTGTAAGCTTCATATTTTGCATATACACCATATTGCTAAAACCAACCAATAATTAATTATGACCAAATTTATGAAAATTTCGTGATTTTGATTTTTTTTGTGTTGTGTTTTTACATAGTAGTCATGACGCTAGAAAAATAAAATATTTTTTTAAAGATAGTGTATTTAATAAGCTTTAATTTGATGTATATAACTTGTTGGCGGTATTAAAAAAAAGACCCATAAAAAATATTTCAATGAATTGTAGTCATAATAGTCACCGTATACTTAGTGATTTAAGAGGCGATGGAAGTGCCACTCGTAAATAATAGTGCTTATTTCAAATAACCAAGATTGAAAAATATAAAAAACTTAACTTCCATCGCCTCTTAAATCACTAAGTATACGGTGGATTATGACTACAATTCATTTAAATATTTTTTATGGGTCTTTTTTTTAAAACCGCCAACAAGTTATATACATCAAATTAAAGCTTATTAAATACACTATCTTTAAAAAAAGATTTAATTTTTCTAGCGTCATGACTACTATGTAAAAATACGACACAGAAAAAATCAAAATCATGAAATTTTCATAAATTTGGTCATAATTAATTATTGGTTGGGTTTAGCAATATGGTGCATATGCAAAATATGAAGCTTATAGATATGCCTTTAATTTTGTTCAAGAGAGTAATTAGATATATTTAATAGTTCTCGAGATATACTTGATTTTGTAAAACTTGAGATCCATCTTTCTTTCATCATCTTTGATTGGCCCCCATTTTTGTTAGGTAGCACTTATAAATGGCAATCTTGCATTTTTGACGTTTTTATAAGCTTACCTAACAGCCGTGAAAAGGAAAATTTGTACCTCCTAATTTTAACCATACCTGTCATACAACGGAAATCTTGAAATAGCCCGTATGCCTATTAGCTACCACTTTGAGATGTTTATCATACTTTTTTAACATCCTTATGAATAATAATAATAATAATAATAATAATAAATAATAAATATCTTGAGACATCTTACACAAATCAACCTAGTCCCACGGTAAGCTCAATTAAGGCTTGTGTTGTGGATACCAGGCGACGATATATATAATAGATAGATACGTATAGATACTTAAATACATACACAACCATGACCAAGGAACAAACATTTGTGATAAATAAATACACAAAGAATGCCCTCGCCGGGATTCGAACCCGGAACCTCCAGCTTCGTAGGCAGGGTCACTACCAACTAGGCTACAGAGGCTGACATGAATATGTCTAACTACTGTAAAAAGGACACTTGGTACCCCCAAATTATACCGTTTTCTAATTTCTGGCCGACTAGCCCACGGACTATAAGGGATGATTTTTTTCATAACAAGTGCGTCAAAAAGATAAATTACCGCGCGCGAAGCGTGCGCAAAGTTCGTTTTTGCGCACTAGTTAGGAACATTTAATTTTCAGGTTAAGTTAAGGATCACATTTTAACGAAAAATGGGTCTTAATCGCGTAAACTTACATTTTATTTTATCCTGACGAACTGGTTTACGTGACTTTACGTGATTAAGACCCGTTTGTCGTTAAAATACGAGTAATAATCAAGGTGCGTAATTGGTCAATTTTGCACAGCTCCGCGTCAGTGGAGCCGCAACCTAAACGTTACTTGCCAACTCATGGTATGGCTACAGTGCCTACACTGTCGTGCTAACTAAAAAGGACGCATCTCCCTTAAAACTACTATAAGAGATATGTCTTTTTTACTTAGCACGGCAGTTAACAGTTGTATCTATTAGAGTACATTGCTAGTAACTGGCCACCCTCCAGTAACTGGACACCTTATATAAAAATGAACTATATATGCTCATAATTAGAATTCATTTTGGAAGAGAGAGAATGACATTTGGCATGACACGTGGTTTTAAAATGAATTCTAACTATAAGCACATGCAGTTCATTTTTAAATAAGGTGTCCAGTTACTGGAGAGTGGCCAGTTACTAGCCATTTAACCTAATTAAAATAAACTAATTTACTTACCACCAATTTTTTTAACCGGTTTCAAAAAAGTAGGAGGTTCTCAATTCAACAAGCTTTATTGTATGTATGCTTCTCGATATCTCCGAGAATTGTGAACCGATTTTAAATTTTGGTACAACTCTGAGATGGTCTCATTGTCAGCAAGTCGGTCTGATGATGAGATCTTGGAGAAAGCGGTTGAAATCGGTTTAAATTAAATTTGGAGATTATTTAACCAAGGGAATGTCAAATTATGAATAAAACAACAACATGGTGGTACAATGTAGTTATTTATTATTTAACAACATGTTAGGTAGAACATCTCCAACGCCCGCGGCAGCTGAAAACCCCTACCTCTAAACTTTATACATAACTAATCATGGGACCTCCGAAACGTAACAGCTTGGGACACAAAAGGCAAAGCCTACATACTACGTGATGAACTAAACATATGCCTCTTTGACGATAGAGACCATCGATTGGCAGTTTTTACAGCCAACTGCAAACAAATCTTATTTTCTCAACAACGCGGTTTCACAAAAGCTCAATCCTCAATTTACCTAAAAACATTTTCAACAATATTTATTAACCCCTTTTTTCGTTTTTCATCCATAACTCTAAGTTAAATGTAATCGTGGATAAACTACTAACCTTTCGTTTAGTTTATAACAATACAACATGCCAGACCACTTGTGGTCGATCAAAGATTTTTTTTGTCTTTACAACTTTTTTTGTTACGGTAAACTTGCAATTTAACACTAGTTGTCACTAATATTAAAAACTAACCTTCTATTAGTGTTGGCCAATAATAACTATTCTAAAAAAACACAAGGAAATAGACGGATATATAGCAATATTTTGATCACATTAAAATCAGCATTACGCTGTGGCAGTTTAGTCTATCCCACCATTTCCCGGTGCCTTTAAAAAAAAACAATATAGAGAATTAAAAAAGAAGCGCAAAATGTGTGTGGCACTTTTACAGTCAGTTCTTTGCTTTAAAAAATCTCTCTATATTGCGAGCAACGTCGGAACGTATAATAGTACATATATCTATGATAAAGTCATATTGGCGTGTGTGAAAGCTCTCGTGTGTGTTCGATTGTGTCGTTGTCTCTAAATTCATCTATTGCTATTTGTTTATGGTATCCAGGAAAGCATTCTACCCCTTTACCGTTTTTATTACCGACAGTAAATAATGTTCCTCGAAAGGAACAATTTTAAGTCTGTAATAAAATACGATAAACAGTCATAGACTCGCAGAATGCTGCCGATTGAGTCTTCATTTGAATAGTTTCGTCTAATGGTATGTAGAGGTGTTTTTCAAATGATTAAACAACCGGATTTCCTACATGTGTTTAAAGAGGCGACACATTTGTAACATTTTTAACTATAATGTGATTCTTGAATAGATAGACTACGAAGGAGCGCTAAAATATTATATTACCCTGTCCAAAGTAATCGATGGCTATTTAAAATAGTTTTTTTAACGCTGAAATAAGGTCTTTAGCCTCGTACCGTGGGCAGGGCATATGAAGAGGAAATTGTGAAATGTTAGAAATGTGTCCATACCCGTGGCATCTTACCTAGTCTAGTCCAACTATAATATGTTCATTTATCAATAAATTGTTAACAAGGTTTGTATTAAATTGTATAAGTCTACCATTTCATAACTCCTCTAAGGAAAGAACAACAGTGAAAGATTAACCCTAACCAGGGCAAGGAACATGAATAAATTCAAGAAAAACTATCACCTTCAGAAGCCTGTGCTGGCCAAAAAGTCATACCTCCCACCTAAATCATCTAAAAAAACATATATAAATAGACAACAATAATTATTCATAGTAAATATATATTTTACCCTGAGTACGAAAGTCATAAGATCAATCAATCTATTTTGTCAACTGATCGCTGAGAAAATCTATAGTTGGTCAACATCCATGTGGGCCTTAAACGTAGCTAAATGCGTGGAAAGGAATTTGTTTTCTTTATAAATAACGTACAATTATTACTAAACTACACATCTACCTTGTATAAACCTCTTTATAAATGCACTATATCTTTTTAATGTTAAACAAAAGTTTCGGTACAAGTTTTATCTGTGAGTGTGCAGGAAACAGTATGTTAGTCTATTTACTACAATTTGAAAGACAGTGGGCAAGACTCGATGCCGATGTACATAGGGTAGTTTAGTCCAGGGTTTTCCTGGGCTTGCTTAAATAACACATAACCTCGCCGCTGCAACCTTAGGTAATAACTTGGTACCTCATATTGTACTTGTATTTATGCAACAACCATTTGATATCACCCAAATTCCTTTACAATATGCGCAGTTAAGCATATAATCTAATTACATGTTATAAACTATACATTGAACATCGAAAGCTTATACAGACACATAGATAGCCGTAGCGTTAAATATGCTTAAAACAAGAGAAAATAAAAGACGAATTGAAGAGAAAACGACACTTAAACACACGTTAAGAGCTCACACTTAAACTATATCCTTCATGCATTCGCGTCGGGTGTCGTTCAAGGTTTATTTTACATTAGAAACTGAAAAAGACGGCATATACTGAAGAAAAAATGACTAATGCCTCCGTAGCTTGGCTTGCAATCAACGTTTTAGATAACCTTCAGTACACTCCGTCACGGCGGCACCTGCCAATATTTCCCTAGCATATGCAATTTTGAAAAGAACAGAAATAATTTTATTGAATCTCATTCATTATAGTTTTACATTAGTGACAGTAGCGATAGTCAAGTATCTACGTACCAAAATAATCCTCCTGCTACTTCTATTACTACTACAAACGGGAGTCAACAACGAAGAGGACAGACTAAGACGACTACCTACTATTAGATCGAAGATAGACGCACAGACAAGGGAACTATATATATAAGTATATATATACTCGATAGCTTCTTGATATAGAAGTGGCAACTAACATTAAGATATAAGGAGAGCTAGGACAGAGGTGAACGTGGAACATTGGTCGTGTCAAAATGATATCAAACTCGACAGGTCCGACAATATCTTACAACTATTATTGTTTATTCCGAATAGCTACAAACAACCTTTAACTATGATTGCCATGCACATACATAGAACTATCTGTTGTAATATGATAAACCTAAGCTAGTCACACATACAACGTGAATTACAAAGATATACCTTAGTTATATAGAGTGATGTTTGCAAGAGTGGACGGGAGCTAGAAGCGGTACCCATCAGCCCCGATAGATGGCGTTTGTCGGAGCATGTCGCATGTTCATGTAAGAGCTATGGCTAAGCGTGCTCGAAATTAGGTTCTATCGAAACAAGCTATGAAAATATACATATGTGCAGTAGAGTGCGAGAAAATATTGAATCTTATACATCAGAAAATAGAGTAGCATTCTTGATAAATAATCAGAAATTATTGTTGTATTTTAATATTTACATGTGTGTGTATATTGAATAGTTTCTGATTTTGCAATAGATATTGAAGGTAGGATATAATTGACCAGAATACAGTAGAGATAGGTTAAAGGAAACGCGGAAAGGAAGGAGACAGAAATTATAGTTTAGATCTAGATAAGCGTGATGTTATAGAACGGATGAACGCAGTTGTTGATTTAGTGGAAATACATGATGTGCTGATCGAATGCGAAGAAGATCACAGTCCTCTAGAAGACAGACCGGTATGCGTGATCGAAAGTTCTGAAGAAGCTAACCAGAAGTGTTTCGCTCGGCGCCGGCCCAGCGTTTGTTTATTATTTATATATCACAGCTTTTGACGATAACAAATCTTTTGCATTTGCAGCTTTAATTGTGGAGATAATTTTCCGAACAACCGGCTCTGTTCCTCACTCGGTCCTAACCTTCGCCGTACAAACTGTCGCTCCAGAGGGCAAGATCGCTCGAAGAATTCGCTCTCACTACGTAACATTATACCCCTAAGCATTAAAACATCGATAAAACATTAGATCCGACCGTCGCGTGCGTGAACATAAACGCGAAGTGTAGGTCTCTGATATCTACAACTTTACATTACTCTAAACGAACATCGATCTTACATTAAAGGCATGCAGAACAAAATGGACAAGGGCGGCGAACCGCGCGGTTCCTATTATATGTTCGATGTGGATATTAAGGCTATATCGGTTACAGGTACACCTAAACTGAATACACAGACACAACACCGAGAAACACTGCAGAAGCACGCATGCAAGAGATTTGAGGCAAGAGTTGAAGTCGCGAAGGAGCGAGCGAACCGAGCCGCAAGGCGGTTCGGGAATTTGGATGAAAACAAATTTTCGTAAAGACCTAATACATTGTTATTTCAATGTAGCCGCTGGCAGTAAGAGAGAGAAGTCGTAAACACAGTCGAGTATTGAAACAACTACACGCGTGCTAAGTCTTCCTATATTACATATTTCCCTCTTTAATAATAATACACCGTTTCGTCTAGTTGTATTTATATTATTTCCTCTTTACACTTAAATAACAATATATCACAAGCGTCAACATATAAAACTGGTATGTTTCACATTTCACACGAGCCGCGACGACGTGATGCCTTCGCGACGCCGCACGCACCACGCACGAGTGACGCACAAACGCACGAATGACGCACAAACGCACGAATTACGCTCACGCACAAGCGTCGCTGCGGCAATGACTTTTTGACCTTGCTGGAACGCGCTTTAAGTACATATCGGTTGATCGAGGGCTCACATTAACTTTTATGAATGTATAAAAATATTATTGCTCATTATCAAGCACCAACGCGCCTCTAGCCAACTACGTTCCGAAAAAATTTAGAATTCGAATCTCTCCTACGAATTTGAGCGCGAATGATTATCCGAACGAAATCGTCCTGGGCGGGAGGGGTGTGTTCAGGTGAAACATCGTAACAGTGACCTTAGCACAGCTACATCATGTATTCGGTTAATATAATAATAAACGTGGCGCCATCGCGGCGGCCATGTTGGGATGGCGGCCATTTTGTTGCGGCGGCCATTTTGTCGCCGGGCGCCAACGCTGCGCGCTCACTGCATCACGCACTTACTCTCGATCTGCGACTTTAGTTCGTTCACTTGCGTTTCGATGGTGTTTTTCAATTCTGAAACATTTACAAAGTAGATATGAGTGGCTAGTATTGTGTTAATTGTAAGCTATTAAGAATAAATTAAAAATAACTGCACAACAATACATAAATAGTATTGGTTATATGCCATCAAAATTGTGCAAGGTTAATAAAATCAGAGTTTAGACTCACAGGTAAATAGAACTGTAAATTTTTTGATTCCATTTTCTATGAAATGAAAATGAAATGAAAAAATGAATGAAATGACTGTCACAATTAAATTCTAATGTAAATTATACCAAGGAATGAGATAGCGATATTCATCTCTGACTCCTTATTACAGCTCCCTACAACTAACGTTAGAACCGTATTCCTGCGACATTCACCAGGTCATCAGTTCTTCTTCTTGTATAAAGGGATCAAATGATAATACTAAATTATCTTCTGCCAGTACCTTGACACTTCTACTCCTCGGGGATTAGCTTTTGCTTTTGCCATCAGTTCACCTTGTGGGAGGCCTACCCATGCTGCGCCTTCCAATACGCTTAAGAAGCCAACTTACTAGTAAATTCATCCTGGTCTTCTAACTCCGCTTCGGCCGCAAGTTCCTCAGGCGTCTTCTTCTTCCTCATCAGAGGATTGTCTGGCTCCTGCTGTTGCTGTTCCACCACTTCTTCCTTCTTGGGGATTTTGTACTGAAAACAGAGATGAAAATATTTTTAGAATTATAACTAAAGTGAGACTTAAACATATTTAAATACTAAGCGAATCGGGTTATTCACATAATTTAAGTTGATTGCTCGACATGTTTCGATCAATATCCGATCTGATCTTCCTAGTTCAGGCGCGTCACAACTAGAATTCCTAATATTCCTATAATAATGTTAGCACTTTGTCATACTAGCTATAAGGAAATGAATCAATAAATTTTATTATTATTATTATTATTTTTTTATTAATTAAAAAGGTAGTTCTTTCCCGAGCCACCCTCTCCAAGCAGAGTGTGTGGGGTTGAGTAAGACACAAGTTATTTCAATGCATTGATTGTCGGCATCATTTTAATACCACCAGATACCACGATAGGAAATTTTACTACTCAATAGCTCTTAGGTATATGAACCCAAAAAGATGCTTGGATCTTTCAACCAATATTGCAATCTTTATAGAAGGTTAGTGCTGAAACCTGTTTATCAAAGAATTTAGGAATGTGAAAATTTTAAAACGTTACGAGGACCGAATAAAGGCCTCCGAGGACTGGCGTAGAAAATCCATTTATTAAATAATTTTGTATAATTTCGCTCGATAACACAGAAGTACTAATAGTTTCTGAAAAATAAAAAATCATTTTCTGCGGAGATGGGTAAAAAGTAATTCGATTACTTCTGTTAATTACATTTGTATGCGTACTTTATAATCTATATTACAAATGTAATGCATGTGTGTGTCCTTCTGATTACAAATCATATTACTTTTTGCCCATCTTTCTGACACGGGTCTGTTCAGTACATAAGTTCGGTTATATTATAATTTGCCAAGAACTTTGAGAAGTTATTGACTACCAAGCAAAACTCCACCAAAATGGTTACTTAAATAACCAACTTCAGGTAAGTTTTGTCACAATGTATACACTAATATATAGTTAGGTAAGGTAGGTTTCAAAGTTAACTCCTCTGTTAAACCTTTAGCCTTTAGTCTGCAAATCGAAGAGAATCTTTTCAAAAAAGTTTTCATAGAGCTATAAGCTTTTGAAAAACACTCTTCAATTATACTAATTGGAACAACTGTTCACCTGACGTTTGCATTTGCACTTCCGCTTGCAATTTGGCGAGTTGGTGACAAGGGGCCCCAACTAAGGGAGAAAAGAATTTGATAAGGAATTTTGAAAGTAAGAAAAAAGGTGTCCAGTGTCAAAATGTTGCTATATAAATTAGACAAGTAAAAGTGGGAAGGAATTTATCTGTAAATACTAAAAGATATGAACCATGCACCTACGAGTATAACAATACCATTTAATTAAGAGGTCTTAAGGGTCTAACGTATTTTAAATAGCTACAAAATAAAGTGTTAAGTATTTTCTTTATATCGTAAGTTAATCAAGTAGTTAAATAATCTCTGTAATGAATAAATAATCAGACCTTATTTTTTTAGTTTTAATTGAGTATTAATTAAGGGTTTTAATATCATTATTTTGTCTTTGTTTATTTGTTTACCTACTTTTTTTTTTAATATATTTATTTTCAAAAATACAATTTATGTACATACATTAAATCTAACTAATCTACTTAACCTAACCTATATCTAAGATTGGCCCTTGTGGCATTGTACCGAGGATGCTGGCGGCATTTCCTCGTTGTATCGCAATACTGATGCGTTGTGCGAGGAAGTCGCCAGCTCTTCGGTCTTTAGTTACATCAACCAGACGTTTCGCGATCTCAGCAAACAATTTGCGTGCGCTGCCTACTTAATAAATAAATAACGTCCAACAGAAGTTTAACATTAGAAATTTACCTTTTGCTCGCTTTAAATAAGCAATTTGACTACATTTTCAATCTGCCTTCGACTTTCGGGAATCCATGACATGTCTTCGCATAAATAGGGAAGCTCAGTCGACATTTTAGTGTATCGTGTATCGATGAAATTGGTTGAATTAGTGACCGTGCCGCTGTACCCGACTTGCTCTAATTTCCCCAAGGAATCGCTCAAAGGTTTATGTAACGTCAACTCCCAGTTTCAGCGGACAAGTATTGCAATTCGTGGAAATATTTTCAGCTGCTGACGTCAATTTTTAAACGCTAAAGCTTTATCGTTGTACGTAGAGTAAAGTGGGTCACATTCTTCAACTATGCTATTACTAATTCTTTTAGCTGCATTTTGCAGACGTTTCTGTTTTCTAAAAGATTCAATATTACAATAACCAACGTAAAAGATTGAATAAGTATATTTATTCAGTGACGGTGGCAAACTTGTAAGTAGCTACCAACATTTATGGAACCCTTCAACTCCAGAGGATTCACATGCGCGTTGCCGATCCTTGAAATCTTATAAACTCACTGGAAGAACCATATACGATAGACTCTTAAAGGTGCGTTCAGACCAAAAGAGCATTCGCTGTTCTAACCTCCCACTCTACGAAATTCGATCGTTACACAAAACGTGATTGGTTGATTTTGTAGAGCGGGGGATAGAACAGCGAATGCTCTTTTGGTCTGGACGCACCTTTAGAAACCTCGGCAGGGAGGTTCAGTCCACAGCCGGAGCGTATGTGCGAATTGCGGGAAGAAAATAACATTTAATAATAAATAAATACATTTTTGGACCACTTACAATCAACCTAGCCCCAAACTAAGCAAAATAGACATAATATTTAGGTACTTCAAAATAATCTTACTCGAGAAGAAATATCTGTGCTCCTGACAAGTATGAATGCTCTTTTCAGGATTTTGAATCCGCAGCCTCCAAGTTTCACTACGGAGGTCGTTTATAATATCGGTATGCCATATACACGGTGCTCGTGAGCATTGCGAAAGATTTTAACTATGCATTCTAGACATCAAAATAAACAAAAAATATTGTGAGACCTAATGTCAAATTCCACAAAAATATTTTTTTATTTAGTCTTTTTGAATACTTTTTAACATTTCCAATAGTTTTTATCATGACAACAATTTGTTAAAATCAATTTTTTCAATTATTCTTTTTAGGGACAGGGTTTTTCGTCAAGTCTATTCTTATTTTTTGATTTTCAGGCAAAATGTGTGGTAATTAATATTAGAACACATTGCGGTAGCATTGTAATCAAAAAGAAGTTTTATGACGAGTTACGTCGAAAAAAGGTTCATTATCTCTAGAACGAAGCCGAATCCAGGAAATTTTATATAACATTAAATACTCTAAATGTGCTTAGGAATTCAGCATTAAAATCTTTTGGAATGCTCACGAGCACCGTGTATTTGGATCGGTTTGAAAAATTGTACATGGTTAAAGAAACATACACAGAAAGACAGACATAAAAAGAAAGTTTAATGTCATGATTTCTGGGTTAAAAACTTTAGGCAGTTAAAAAGGCGAGAAATTAAAATCTTCTATGAGTAACCAACAATACGAGCCTATATTTTTTAAAGACGCCTTTTTCTACTGCTTCTAAGTTTGTTGGAATTAATATACCATATAGTTTGTATGACCGACTTAGGTAATACGATTGATTTTTATTTTGATTAAGGCCTTAACCATGTAATTTCTTTTTTGCAATCGATCTTAATCGCTTAAAATGAAACGAACGAGCTGGCTTCAATAAAAATGTACAATAAAGTTCAAATAATCCCAATGAGCCTTATTAAAAAATTGAACTCCGCTCTGAAATTGTCTTTTTTAATCCGATTGCTCGTTCCCGCGGGGTCTCATTACGTATAAGTAACAAGGCACTGGGGAGAGCTAAGACAATTTTAATTGTCCTGGCTCTTATAATATGAATATGATATTTAATCTATGAGGATTTTGTTATCGATGCTAAAAGGGCCGTTTTTATCATCAGCAAGGAGCGGAATTTTCATAGCGAAAATCTAACTGTCAAAGGGATTGACTTAACTATTTTATCGACTTATCGATGTTAAGGAATAATCCATTACCAACTAAAAGATTATTCTGTAACATTTGACAACTTAGATAAGTAACTAAATTATTAATATTATACATAATTTGTAGTTTCATTATAATTTGCCTAAAACGCGTACAATATAAGCACTTATAAAACTTTACGACCTCGACTATACCCTGCAATACATTTCCTCATCATTGTACAGACGTTCATCATAAACGCTTCGAGAGTCGCGCGCCCTAATGTCCCGGCCCCCGTCACTCCGTTTTAATTACTTTGGAGAAAGCTTTTAATGTAGTTACGAGCGAGACATCAATGCCCTGCACTTTAGGTACAGTCTACAGAATATTTTGTGTTATTACTGGCATAGAGGCAATCCGTCTAAGTCCTCAGGGTAGGAAGCGCATAGGTGATTTTTTGGGCTTCAGTTCCCGCTTTCCATCAGGTGGGCTGAGAGCTCAGTTATCCTCCTAAGGCCCAAGGCGAAATTTGGCTTTTAGTCATTGCAAACCACGGTACCAGTAGTACTATTGTTTTATACTCGTCCAGGCCCAAACATTAGGATTACATTTATTTAATGTTATTGTATTTGTGTGCCACCAACAGTTTTGGGGCATATTTATTATCAGTTTATTATTCCTTTTTGGACAAATTGAATTTAATAAAAAATTAAAAATCGTTTTATTAAATGCGTCAGATTAGCTTGGCGCGAAATTTGAAAGCATAATGTCGGCTTTTGTAGTAAGTCCTACTGGTAGGACCGTGGTATGCTATGACTATACAGCCGTTGAAGAAGTTGGGTCTGAATGACCAAGTTAATTATTACTATAGGAAGGATCTTGTTCCTTAGGAGGTTATCCACCTTCGTCACATAAACAGGGTGATATTCAATATATTCATATTGTTTTCTATTTATTTCAGGGACTGGAACCGGTATTTTGAAAAAACCTCGAAATAGGCCAATATTTTAAAATGTTTTATACTCTTTATGTAGAACTCAATATTGTATGTAAATTTACAACATCGTATTTTTAATGTAGTTACGAGCGAGACATCAATGCCCTGCACTTTAGGTACAGTCTACGTAACAATTTACAAGCTGAAATTAACATTTTAAATTTATTTCATACTCTGTAAAAAAACAAGAATACACACACGATTATCACATGGGCCCATATAGTCGATATTTTGACGACAGATTAAAAATAAAAATTAGACCAATATTCGGCCTGAGAGTGTAAACTCTAACATAGTATTGGCAAGATTTTTATAAATTATACGTGAATTTTGAGCGTTTTATGCTGTTGACTGTACTTTGCAGGGCTCCATCAAAAATAAATAGCATAAGCGGAAAATGTATTAAATAAACTGATACTGCCTTGTAACGTGGTGACAAAAGTGTTATTTTTTTACATTTTATGACAAACTTTTTTTAAGACTGATGTTTAAAGAAAATAATAATATATACTTGCTTGGTTGGAAAAAACTATAATCTTCACGTAGGTTTTAAGTTTTAATGCTGACAAGCATTGTTATCCTCAGACGCGGTAATATCCAGAATGCAGTTTATACTTAAATGAAGAGTGTTGTTCTCGTAATTTGTCATAAGTGTTGTCGTAGCCAATCTGTATATTTATAACTTTCTCAAATGATATGAAAATTTGAGCGTTGAGTACTGTTGGTGCTATAATTTTCCTCCAAAAATAAATATTTTTTTAAAATGTAATTGTGATAAGTACCACAGCCATATTTTCATGTTGTAAAACTGCTCGTATATTTTTTATATTCTTCAGTATACAGACTCTTGAAGTAAATTGTGTCGTTATTTTGTCGTAAGTGTCGTCGTAGCCAATTTGTATAATTATTTATAACTTACTCAAATGATGAAGATTTTATGAAGTATGAATATCTATTTCAAAATAGTTTGAAGTATTATATAAGACCATTATTCATGTTTTTTTTTTCATATTTTTTTGGACCTACGGGTCAAAAAATAGAGGGGGGGACACAATTTTTTTTCTCCTGGAGCGATTATCTCCGAAAAGATTGACTTTAGAAAAAAACTTTATTTTAAGACCCTTAATATTTTTAAGATACCTATTCAATGATACCCCACACTATAGGATTACAGCAATAAAAAAAATCATCCTCACTTCACCAGTAGGGGAATCTCATCTAAATTCTCAGAGCGCCTATAGTTTCGTGTTTAAATGTTTTGTATGGGTTAATAAAATTATACACCGTGTTTTTATTGATTTCCGTTAAATTTAAGGGAAGCTTACTTAGGTCAAAAATAATCAATTTCTCTAAGAAACTAGTGTCTTAACCGATACTGTTATTAAGTTATTAAAAAAATAAGTTTGATGACTGAACAAGTGTATTGCAACCTTTATTACATCCTAATGTTACTTATTTTGACATGTGCCGTCAGCAGCCGTCAGTCGCCTAAGATGTTATTCTTAAGGTTCTCTCACACTTGCAATTATTATGTATGAAAACGAAAAAAAAAAAATTACGAAATTAACAAAAGCCCATATACCAGGCGTCCCAAATAACCTGTCCAATTTAACGGAAATCAATAAAAACACGGTGTATAAAAAAATAAAAATACATTTTAGTTAGTTTTTCTTTGGGGCTAGATAATTGTGTTTCTTAGCGGGACCTTACGGCTAAGCGGCGCCAACTAGTGGAATACGTTTTCGAGAAAACCCTCATTCGTCGGAGATGGTGCAATACCGCGTATCTAACACATGTCAATAAGATTCTTATTTCAAACATACTTCTATGGAATCTAATCTTTATCTGCATGTCATATTTTAAAGAGAAATGGGTCTTAATCGCGTAAACTTACGTTTAATTATATCCTTTTAATTATATTACGTTTTATTATATTTTATTATATTATATTATTACGTCATTCGCTTGCCCAGCGTGGCGATTATGGGCACTTACCTCCTAATGCGTCTATACGCATAGTTAATAGGAGAGGCCTACTTCCAGCAA
>JALPQI010013122.1:0-44388 GCA_025490895.1 Thaumatotibia leucotreta
TCACGCCCGGATGAAGCGATGGATTCCACAATAGAATCCAGAACGTAGTGAGGCATTCTAAACTGGAATCCTGAGTGAAATGAGGTATTCAAGCGAACAAATTAAAGCACGACCGAAGGGAGTGCTTTAAATCGACACGAGTTACGAATTTGGTTTGCGCACGTGTATACTGGGACGACGTTTTTCAGTACATTTGGTCCTCCGAAGACCTGACGTAAAATGAACCACTTCTCGCACTAGCGCGTAACAATCTAACAATCACCCCCGTTAAAAAGAAGTTTTTACACATGTATCGAACGACTTTTTTCTTAACAATCGCCTTAAAAACGCACGGCGATATTTTTTTACGCACGCGATGCAAAGTTTACTTTTCCGCACTAGTTAGGAAAAAATATTTTTCCCCCTACACGTAAAGTGGCGATGGATTTACTGCTAGCAATGTCGATGTTAGGTGTTAACTTTCGAAAACGAGAGGGGTGGGGGGGCGCAAATTTGGCGCTTGCCCCGGGCGCCATTTACTCTAGCTACGCCCCTGAGGTTCAGTTCAACGACAAAGAAAGATATACAGGGTGTTACCACCCACTGAAAACCTTGAACGGGGTGATATAGTAGGTTATACTGAACAACTTTTACTACGTGGCCAATCACGAAATCTTAAAAAAAAGGCTTAATCATACATTGTGACCGATCAATAACGACATTTTGTATGAAAGAGCCAAAATTTTTTTGGAGATTTCAGGGTTATATATACTCTCCTTAGTACCTACCTAACAGTTGTTCAGTATAACCTACAAAATCACCCTGTTCAAAGTTTTCAGTGGGTGGTGTAAGACGTTGTATATAGTCACTTGCCCAGTACCCACCGAGCCATATAGACCTACACGCAAGTGCATAAAGTTCAAATTTCGTTTTGACACATTGGTGACGTGGCGTCTGAATGAGATCTTTTGTATTTGACGTCGCGTCGAAAAGATTAATGATAATTACTGAAATTAATTAGCTTTTATAGTGTATTTAAATAAACTACTTAGCCAGTAATTAGTTGCTTTTTCTTATTTTAGGGTAAATTGCATTAAAATGGAATACAATGCAGAGTATTGTAAAATGCAGGGTAATTAATCCAAATGGGTCAGTGAGAAGAAATCTAAAACTACAACAGATATGAAAATACTAAGGTAAACGGCCACTATTACGTGATAGTACGCTATTACGGTAGTTTTCACTTCCGCGCTAATAATAAGGAATCAGAATATCCTATGTTTAAATTATAAACGGGTAAAAAATCTTCGTTATTTAAGCTTTTTGACAAACGAAATTTCAAAATTATTATACCTACACTTTTCGCGATACGTCACTCGGAACAGTCAGAGTGCCGCGAACAGCTATTTGGTGTGCACGCGCCGAGCGTAGCCGTAAGGTTCGCGCTCTCATTTGTTAAGCTCATAAAACGCCAAAAGTAAGTCCTTTTGATTTAAAATTTCTAGAGTGTTTCTTTGAGTTCTTTAACTATCGATTTGACACAGAAAAAGGTAATATTTAAACATAGAAGTTGCTAAAAATTGCAATTGATTGACTCACGGAATAAGGTGCACCTAATTTTTGGTATGTCCCTTATTTCGTGATACTACCAGAATAAGGGAATTCTTGACTTATTTTAATTGATTGTTTATTAATATAACAACTAAAGTAAATTGTATTGTAAATGAAAAACTAGATACTGTATTTACTTAAGTTTAATTTGAGCTAGCTCTGGTATAGGTTTTTTTCACTTGAATTCTCATAAAACGAGTTTAAACCTGACCCAAGTTCACAGTTTTTAGGTAAATTCACATATTACTTACCAGCATAAATTTGGTTATAATTAGGTTTACTTTACTTATTATTGTGTTTGTTTGTTACTTTAAAGATTGTTTATAACTCATCTACGTAATTTATATATTAACTTAAACAAATAATCGCGGGAATTTCAAAAAGTCAGTATCACGAAATTAGGAACCAGCATTTATTACTTTTCCCTAATTTCGTGATAGTGTAAACTATAGTAGTGGGTAACAAACAGACATGTAAGTATCGTAAATTTACCGATAGAGAGACAGTAGGGTAGACCGAGGAGAATCGGATCACCTGGCGAATCGGATCAAGGTCCAAAATACCTATATAATTATTTACTATTTTAATAAAATAATAGTTATTTATGTGGCTGGCGCATAATAAGAGGCATTAAACACGAGTGTGGTTTTATGAAACGAGCCGTAGGCGAGTTGCATAATATGATCACACGAGTGTTTTAATGCCTAATTATGTACAGTCACATACATAACCGTATACTTAATTACTTATGTTCTGATTTTCATTTAAGGTAGACCGAAGCGAATCGGATCAAGGTCCGAAATCTCTACCTTTTTTTTTTAAATAACGATTAAGGACAACGAGCGGAAGTGTTGCTCAACTAAAGTGTGCTATTGAGCACATTTAGTATTTAAAAAAATCTTCAAATTGTTGAAGAATCTTTTAAAATACTAAGGGTGCGTTTTACCAAATTTTGATTCTAAGAATGGGATCTAACTCTGGGATAGTAATGTCAAAACTCCATAGTAATTTGTCACTAGTAGGTATGTGAGAGTAAGCGCTATTCTCAGAATAAAAGTGTGGTAAACTCGAGCCTTAGAGATTTTGGACCTTGATCCGATTCGCCCGCTGATCCGATTTACCCCGGTCTACCCTAATTAATGTTTATTTCGTTAACAATCAAAGAGAGGTTTTTTGTTTATTGTTTAATGTTCAAGTTTATTTAAGTTTGTTTTTAACCGCCTCAAGAGTATTATGGTATGCAAATCGGTAGATTTTATCTTGTTTAATCATTAAGAAATAAAACCTTTAAGCTGGATCTCATTTAACAATGTTGTTTCATTTAAATGATATCCGTATAGTATCTTAACTTAATCAAGTACGTTTAGAATAACATTTTGTTAAAGAAACAATAGTCATTTAGTCTAAATATCTTTATCACGAAATAGGGGCCGCAAGTTCACGAAATTAGGAGCAGCGCAAAATTTTATCACGCAATAGGCAGCAAATAAGACGTTCACAATTAAATTAATATATAAAAAAGTTTGAGCAAAATCTATAAAATGTATGCATTAACTAACTGTCAAATAATCAATATACCATATTCGAAAGCTTTTGTAGTGGTATCTTGCTAAGATTTTAATTTAAAAATACACAAAGTCTCGAGACCCTTAACATACCGTAATAGTGGACATTTACCTTATTCTTAGGAATCATGGCGTCCTTTTTAGTACCAAGTAAAAATGAACCCGTGGATTAAAAAGTTTTTATTTAAGATTTCGTTTGTTCATTGTTGATAGATTTGACCTAGCTCCTTTACTTACAAGTTGAAGTATTTCTAATGCAAGAATAGACCGTCCATTTGCGTAGCTGTAGCAGTAACATGAGCTGCAGCCGCATTATTAACGCGGACTTACTTTATATCCGGCTGATAGTCGCAATTTAAATAAGCGGTTAATTTTTTATGCAAATACAGTAGCATTTTGCGTTTTCTAACAATAGACAAAGAACACGGTCAGAAGTTATCGGAATTACTATACTCGGTAGTCTTTTAAGCTCGATAGTCCCGTAAAAATGGGGAGGGTCCTAAAATGCGACTAAAAGAACTCGAGTCTTTACCAACACTAACCAGGAGCTCAAAACATTAGTAGAACAACGTACGGAATGGCGTTTACACCACCGACAAGAACCAGGCTCTAAGTAATAGAAGAAGAAGAAGTGGTAAATCAATCAGTAGATTTCTAATAAACTATTCTATAAAACTTGTTGGAGATGGAGGTGGAAACTAGAAATATGGAAAAAAAATTACGATGCACAGTAGCTACAATGTTTTTATTACTGTATTCAAACATACATTATTGATAATAAGTAATAATAACATATCAATACAAAAAAATAGATCCCCGAAAACGTTACAAACAAGACTAAATTAAATGGAATTTTAGTACACCAAATGAAGGGAACTCAGGGGAAAAAACTCGTGTATAAGCGAATTTTGGCATAGTTGTAGGGAATGGTGTTTTAAACCGCGTACTAACAAATGTGTTTATTTCTTTAGTGTCCATCTTCGTGCTTTCTTATCTCATGACACATTGATCCGAGAGGAAACATGTGTACATCTTTTTTGTACAGAATTTTATGTAGATTACTTATGTACTAGAACGTTTTTTGCTACAAGCCACGGTTTACGAGTTATTTACGAAAAATTAAAAATAAGGACCTTTACACCCCTCTCCCCCCTTTAGCTCCACCCCTAACCACCAGTACTTTTAGTACGTGGTTTAAAACACCATTCCCTACAACTATACCAAAATTCGCTTATACACGAGTTATTTCCCCCGATAGGCAACTTTTGGTCTTCGTTAGGTGGGCTATTTCTATGGCAGTTATTTTTATCTATGATAGGTAAGTATATTACAATCACTATATAAGTGAATTTGTGATGACAACGTAACAACATGCTTATTGTCATTAAAGACTAAACGATGCCTTAGAATAGTTGTAACAAAATATAGTATAATTATATTTACAGTGCTATTTAAAATACTCTATGAGCAAGGGAAGACCCAACCATTCACAGATAAAGCCTCTGGAGCAAATTACGTTTAAATTGATTGGTCAACAGCAAATTGGGATATCCCATATTTTTGTAATATAATGATAATATCAAAACCTTTGTGATACAGGCGTAAGTACACATTCTCTATTGTCACCTTTTACTATTTTTTTCTTTATTTTCAAAACTTTACAGTTTATATACCTACGTAAATTATAAGAAAATCATGAATGCGGGCTTGAAGATTACTTTAAAAGAAAATTATATCGAACATAATCGATACCCGTTTTTGAATAACTACGCAACGCTACACTGAGCATGACCCGACATGCTCTTGGCCGCTTTTTTATATGAAGATGGAATACGTTAAAATTCATTTCACGGATATTGTGCCGACTGAGCCGCGCGTTTTCCAGAACAGGTAAAGACATGGGATCCAACTTATAACTAAACATGTTATGTAGACAGAAATTAGTATTAGAGGTAGGTATTGTCATGTCTGCGAGTAACATTAGGTAACCTATAGGTACATTTCGGAAGGCACAACTGGCACAAGGTTCAATATCTTTAAAAACATAGTTTTTTTTTTCAGCCCACAGCATCTACAACTACATACGTATTTGTTTATCATTTAAAGCCGTCTGCTCTATACCACTTACTACCTATGTTTGTAAATAAACTTACTTATCTGGCTTTGCCCTATGTAGTATATTCAGGAACAGAAGGCGTGTAGCAAAATGTCAATTCTAAAATGTGACATATCAACCCTAAATTAATCTCAAATGCGACGTTTATTTATTTGTACCTTAGACATTTCAGAAGCAAAGGAATCACGGCTAATACTAATAATGTAACATTAATAGGTATGTCATCCTTACTAGAATACTCAAAGAAATCAAATGGTTCTGATCTGAGAAATGATGGCGTTTTTTATATAAAAATAGCAGTCAAGACTAGTCTCTTTCCACAACAAAATATATCTTAGATCTAACACGGGCTTCACAATTTAGTCCCACGAAATAGTACAAAATAACTTTACGTTTAATAGAAGCAGTACGTCACTCATGGTCCCAGGTCATGTCCTCGTAGTTGGGCTCGATCTCTCGAATCTTCGCTAAAAGCGTTTCAGCTAAATTTGCATCTGGACCTGTATCTGTAAAAAAAATATTTTGAATTTTGTATTAGTCCATAATGGTCTTGGACTGTTAATAGATTACAGACGAGGTGAAATCATAAATGCAGGTGTTTACGGAAAAAGATGAGAGCCCGATGATCTGGGTTTGAGCTGTCTAAATGTTGATAATATCTTGCCTTGATCATGAAGTGAAATTTTCCGAGGCGAGCAGTAAATCCAATTTACAGTCATTCGATATAATATAAGTCTAAAATAATAATAATAGTCTGCTATAAAATACAGGGTTATACTTATACCATAAACAAATCTAAAATAATTCTAATAAATATCATGGGTAGGGTTAGGACATTTCATAGCATATCGTGGTTCTAAAATCCTTGGAGCCGCTATGTGTAAAATTTTCGAAGTCAAAGTCAAAGTGTAATGTAATATTCAATATACCTAATGATTTACACCTACTGTCACATCGTTACTGAGTTAATTTTAATCGGTGATCATAATACATCAGTAATCAATGTAATAGCTTCAGAGCTTTACTTAATAAGAATACGGGGCATTCTGGCTTATAATAATATGATAGTGTATCATACCGTCATAGTACACCAGGTCGCACTTGCCACGCAGTTCATGGCTGTTACGGATGATGGATGGCAGCGTGGCACAGAAAGCGGCCGCGATTTCCTCCTCGTCCGCCGTTTCCATGGCTGTGCACACAAAACAACGAAATGTTACTAAAGTTCAAGTGTTATGTTACAAATGTTACAAATGTTCAACCTTATTATTAACCCTTTGACCGCCACGTCGGCCATAGCCGTTAGCCGCCAACGGAAAATCGTGACTACGACGCCAATGACGGCATTAGCCGACAGCTACGCCAATACAGTAGGAACTTACGCGGGACGCCGTAAAGTTCAATTTCGCTTAAATTATCGCGTTCGTGAGGCGTCTGGAGCTCAGCATATTCCTTCGACGTCTGGCGGCACAGAGAATGTGTTTGGCGGTCAACAGGTTAAATAACCTAAGGGGGGTTAGAGATATTCAAAGGGTAGTTTGGGCCATAAACACACCTCGGACAGTGGCGATAAAATGTATGAAACAAACGCGTTGGTTGGTACCTACAACTTGCTCAGTCTAAGGCTGTGGTCGTTTCGACACGCTGTCAGCGGCGTCCAAATGGTGTGTTAGGGAATGCTCGGGAATCATCACAGATTTAGATATTCAGTAGATGAAGTAGGTAAATAGCTCCATTTGTATGGGAACCAAGCGTGCCGACTTTTTAGCTGTCACTGGGATGTCACGGTCGGCATTTAGTGATGGGAAAACCTAAACGATTCAAAGACAACAATGCCCCTCCACCCGCAACATTGCAGCCGTCTCTCTCGTACACATAGATTTTATATCTGTGTGCTATCTCGCTCACTATTATATTTATTGTAGAACGAACAACACTAGTCGCTAAATTTGACGGACGAATGAGAAATGGGCTGTACTACGAAGTCGAAGCGATACGCGAGAGTATCGCTAGTCTCATATTCATCATCTCTTTAACACACATGGTCGATCAAACGCTTAAAGCAAACGCAGCAAATGCAATGTAAACACCGGTTTGTAACGTAGTTCTACGAGGGCTGCCTTTTAAGTCGTGTCGTTTGCCAACTTCCCGCGATTAAAAAAAAAAATAAACATATGGCATTTTCATCCTTTTGAATTTAGAACTCGAAGACAAAAAAATGTTTTCAAATTGGTCGAATAGTTTTATTACAGCGTCTATTTAAACGTGACAAGTCGGTTGTAAAAATGGAAATAACTAAGGAAAATTTGCATGCAATTATTTTCTACAACTTTAAAAGGGGATTATCGCGACTTCAGTGTTTTGAGGAGATCACTTCTGTGTTTAGTGATGCAGCACCGTGTCTTAGGACTGTAGAACGCTGGTATTTACAATTTCAACGTGGGCAGTCTAGCCTCAGTAACAAGCCCCGTAAAGGTCGTCCAAAAACCGCCATGACGCAAGAGAATATCGAAGCCGTGCGGCAGCTAGTACACGAAAATCGTCATGTGACCTACCGTGAAATAGAGGCGTCCGTGGGCATTTCAGGGACCACTATCCAAAAAAATCCTGCACGAAGAACTTGGCGTAAGAAAGTTGATCTCTCGTTGGATACCACATTTGCGTAGCGACGACCAAAAAGCTGCCCGTGTTAGTTGGTGTCGCAAAACTCTGCAGCGATTCAGCCGAGGCGAGTCAAAACATGTTTATGATATGGTTAGTGGTGACGAGTCTACCCAAGACTCGTCACCACTAACCATCCATATGTTTACGATCCAGATTCTAAACAGCAGTCAACTGTTTGGGTCTTTCAGGATGAGCCAAAACCGACCAAAGTCATACGCTCGCGGAGCACTTCAAAAAAAATGGTGGCCTCGTTTGTGGCAAAGGGTGGTCACGTCGCCACTATTGTACTAGAAGATCGCAAGACGGTTACCGCTGACTGGTATACCACTGTTTGTTTGCCGCAAGTCATAACCGAATTTCGAAAAAACAACGCGACGCGTCGTATGATACTGCATCATGACAATACAATCCTTAGGTAAATACTTTGCTGGCAGAATGGCAAGTTCTTAGTGTCTCAATTGTAAGTTTCATCTGATATCTTATGTATATGTATGTTTATGTATGTATATGTATTTTATTCCCTTATGTGTGTATAGTATTTGTAATTAGAATATTAAATTCCAAAAGTTACTTCTAATTCTGTTACCCCGCTTTGTTCTGTTTCTTGCACCGCCTACATGTTCTCTGCTTTGCCCGAAGGTTGACTGGTAGAGAATGCTTCATAGCATTAAGTCCGCCTTTTGTACATTTTTTTTTCCTTTTGTGCAATAAAGTTTTAAATAAATAAATAAATACAAGTTCGCACACCGCCCGCCAAACAAAGATGTTTTTGAGCGCCCAAAATGTGGAAATTTTAGATCACCCACCTTACAGCCCTGACTTAAGCCCTAACGATTTTTTTACGTTCCCCAAAATTAAGCAAAGTCTTCGTGGTCAACGCTCTTCAGCTCACCTGAAGAAGCTGTGGACGCTTACAAATCGGCCATTTTGACTACCCCCAATTCGGAGTAGAATAAATGTTTTAAAAACTGGTTTGAACGCATGCAAAAGTGTATTAAACATCGCGGAGAATTCTTCGAAAAACAATAAATGGTAATAATCTATAAAATTGTCTATACTTATTTCAAACGACACAACTTAAAAGGCAACCCTCGTACAGTTACTTAGGTACACCCTTGGACGGATAAATAAAAATACGGAAAAAATTATTAAAAATGAATTCACGCACAATATTATTTACTTACGTGTGATGGGAAATATGTTTTCGTTTTTGTGCGCTGGAAATATTTGGGCTGGTGCAGTTAATTATCATGCAATGAGGCATTTTGTATTTTTTTCTTACGTGTGGCTTCAACAGCTGACGTATGTGGACTGTCATTAGAAATGGCCATCTTAGTGGCTGCCACTGAGTTCGGACACGCGAAGTAGATACACTTGCTTCTTCTAGTGTATATTCATTTCCGTCGGAATGGTCGTTTTCGCCCGCCGTGTTACGCACGACACGTGTCGAAAGGACCACGGCCTAAGCTCGTGAAGAAGCATCCATGCTTGTGTGAAATTATCTATCGAAAGTTTAGTATGAAATGCGTAATTATGCGAGCACGATGATGAGTATGATGCACGTGCGAGTATTTGGACGCCGTGTGACAGAGTGTGAGGATCTTAACGACCATTTTCTACAGACAAAATGCGTACGCATGCTGATATATGTGTTCACCATAACTGTGAGGTCACCGAAGCGGGGATGTGTCCATACTGTACGTTAGTACTATTTATTATACTGTGCCTAGGTATTCAGCAGGTGTAGTCTCCAGAGACTGAAATAGAGCATCTAGTGTCGTCCCAGAATGAAGCTAGTTTGCCACCGCATTAGCCTGGTTTGTTGGACACTAACAACTAGATAAATGATCGGTGATGAAAAACGGACCTACCCTAGGAGTTCAGCAGCTGCAGTGGTAGGGCGAATATTCGGCGTTTTTATTTCCTCATTGTCGTCTTGGCAAGTATTGTTATAATAGATAACTCTAAGAGTGAATTTTAATGTAAACGTAATTCAGCACTAATACCTAGCCTATCCGAATCAATGTTGTTGCTAGTCATCCTTCCATTTTGATAATAATCGCGGGACGACAATGACGAATCCGACCGGTTAAAACCGGATCGGAGAATCACCCAACTGGTGGCTGAAATGTAGTGCCTTTTTCTGAAAGTGTAGTCCACGGCGCAGACCACGGCGCACCTGCGACAGACCTTAGCACGATCTGTATGTTGAAATACTTGAAATAGATAAGAAATAAAACCCTCGTACTCACGTGTATAGACAGTCCGCTTCTGCAGCACCATCCACAGGGTGTTAATGGGCGTCGCGCACACAACGTGCACCGGCCGCGGGTCGGCGGGGTGCCGCCGGATCTTGTACACCGTGTTCCGGTACACGCGGTTGCGCAGACGCCGGCCACGTCGAATAAAATTGTTGTTCTCACGTGTATAGACAGTTCGCTTCTGCAGCACCATCCACAGGGTGTTAATGGGCGTCGCGCACACAACGTGCACCGGCCGCGGGTCGGCGGGGTGCCGCCGGATCTTGTACACCGTGTTCCGGTATACGCGGTTGCAGACGCCGGCCACGTCAAATAAAATTGTTGTTCTCACGTGTATAGACAGTTCGCTTCTGCAGCACCATCCACAGGGTGTTAATGGGCGTCGCGCACACAACATGCACCGGCCGCGGGTCGGCGGGGTGCCGCCGGATCTTGTACACCGTGTTCCGGTACACACGGTTGCAGACGCCGGCCACATCAAATAAAATTGTTGTTCTCACGTGTATAGACAGTTCGCTTCTGCAGCACCATCCACAGGGTGTTAATGGGCGACGCGCACACAACGTGCACCGGCCGCGGGTCGGCGGGGTGCCGCCGGATCTTGTACACCGTGTTCCGGTACGCGCAGGTACAGACGCCGGCCACGTCAAATAAAATTGTTGTTCTCACGTGTATAGACAGTTCGCTTCTGCAGCACCATCCACAGGGTGTTAATGGGCGTCGCGCACACAACGTGCACCGGCCGCGGGTCGGCGGGGTGCCGCCGGATCTTGTACACCGTGTTCCGGTACACGCGGTTTGCGCAGACGCCGGCCACGTCGAATAAAATTGTTGTTCTCACGTGTATAGACAGTTCGCTTCTGCAGCACCATCCACAGGGTGTTAATGGGCGTCGCGCACACAACGTGCACCGGCCGCGGGTCGGCGGGGTGCCGCCGGATCTTGTACACCGTGTTCCGGTACAACGGTTGCAGACGCCGGCCACGTCAAATAAAATTGTTGTTCTCACGTGTATAGACAGTTCGCTTCTGCAGCACCATCCACAGGGTGTTAATGGGCGTCGCGCACACAACGTGCACCGGCCGCGGGTCGGCGGGGTGCCGCCGGATCTTGTACACCGTGTTCCGGTACACGCGGTTACAGACGCCGGCCACGTCGCGACGGATCTCGGGAAGGCTCTGTGAATGTGGAGCATTCCATGAAAACATGTCGTAAGCGACACTGTCTTTTCAATACTTTTAAAAAATGAAATTAGTAAGCTGAGTTACGGCATAATAATAACATATCAAGGCTTTAAGATTTACCAGTTTTTCCGAACAGCTATCATATTTTATTAGGGTATCTACCATAGTGAGTCGTAAACGACAAAAAGTAGATGTTTTCATGGAATGCTCCATGTACGCTGTCTCACGGGGGTGTCACAGATAACCAGAGCCCGGAAAATCCATAGCAAAACAAAAGACTGTCGCAATCAAACTAGGGTGAGAAACATTTTTATCGATATCGAGTAAGTTTTGTCTAAAAAAATCATAGCGATATTATGTTTAGGTACATTATTTTATAATCATTCAAGCCAAACGCAAAAGTAGTATTTAGTAAGTTAAGGGTTTGTTTTATATGTGTTATTTGATTATTTCATCTAAAATGCAACGTAACTTATACTATCAACGTTACTTATATTTGATATTAAGTAATAACCCTTTTCTTTTGGCTTGCCTGTAGTCGGGTGACAAAGAGGTCAACCTCATTGAAAATAAAAGACACTTCAGAAAATTCATTCCATAAAACATTAACTGTCATTATTATAATTTCATTGCGTATGACAGCGATAAAATATAAGTTATTTGTGTCTTAAAATTGTTTGAAACGGACGTGGCTGATATATATAAAAAAAAATACTCGATATCGATAGTAAAATGTTTCTCACCTTAGTTTCATTGCGACAGTCTTTTGTTTTGCTATGGATTTGCCGGACTCTGCAGATAACGCATATTTATTCTAAACTTTGTGCAGCGAGTGTCAGTGTACACTATAGGACAGTATGGCAGACTCTGCCTGCGACCACGGGTGTAACGTCATGCCCGAAACGTCAGGATATAATTAAACGTAAGTTTACGCGATTAAGACCCGTTTGTCTTTAAAATATGAGTGATAATCGTGAAAGTTTAAATCAATATAACAATTTTTTTATTATGGTTTTATTACAAACTTAAACTTTAAACTTTGAAGAGTTTTACACTCTTTATGTACGTCGACGTCAAAGATATCATTACGGTTCAGGTGCCAAAAATATATTTACACAACCTTAACATCAAGGCAATAAAGTCGTGTACCTAAATATATGTTTGGCATCTAAACCGTAACGATATTTTTGACGTCGACTGTACTACTCAATACATATTATGTTATATAAATTACAACATCGTATTTTTAAAATACTTCCCTAACTTCGAATTCATATACCAAAGAACGATAAAGAACGGTTCTTTTGTATGGAGAAAATAATGGTATCCGGTCCCTGGAGGGTATGGCAGTGGATAGAGATAGGCAGATGTTACTTACAGCGCACTGCTCAAGCCTCGGCCGCTGCGGGTCGCCAGAGTTGAAGGCCTCAAGGCTCCTCGGGCAGTACAGAGAGCGCGGAAACACGACGAGCAGCCGCCGTAATGGGAACACCACGCGTCGGTCACTTGCAGCCCCCTTTATGGCTTCCACCAAGCCTTCGTAGCTGAATTAATGGAAATGCTGGTTCAGTGATGAATTTGTTGCACATGTTAATATTTTTTCAGGTGAATGGCAAACATAAGCATATCTTGCGGGATAGGGTGTTGCATTTTATCTTTTTTAGTACAGATGGTGCCTTTTTTTACGCGCTAGTGCTAGTAGTGGCTCATTTTACGTCAGGTCCAAAACTTCGGAGGGCCATCTGTACTAAAAAACGTCGTACGAGACACGTGCAAAAAGGAAATTCGTAACTCGTGTCGATTTAAAACACTCCCTTTGCTCGTGCTCTCACTCGTTTCGAATTTCATCTTTTTCGCACTTGTGTCGTAATGTACTATTTTATAATATTCGTTCATGACGGAGTAACACGCTCGCAGCGAACTCGCTGCGCGCTTGTCTCGCTCGCGAATCGCAAGTGTGAGAACACCTTAAGAAAAATAACAAAAATATCCTGGGTAAGAAGAAAGTTGATGATTTTTTAGGGTCAACCACTTTAGCCAGAGACACCCTACATCATTTCTATTGTGTATAGTCTGCGATATCCAAGAATAAACTTATGACAGTTATAGATTAATTCTTATTAATATCAGGGACTCACAATTTTATCGATAGATTTAACATCATATAAGGGTCAATTCTGACCTGTAAAAATCAATAACTATAACAAGTTTGATAAGGAATCCTGATAGTTGACTTTACTGTCAATAATAATAGAAGAGACAAGGTGGAATATCAAAACTTTAAGGTTAAAAATATACTATGAATAAAACGGCTGTGACAGACGTACATGACGAATCTATAAGGGTTCCGTTTTTGCCATTTTGGCTACTGAACCCTAATAAATGCAAGTCCCTAAAAGCTCATGCAAAGCGGAATTAAGAGCTCACCCACTTGCCACCAGGAGGGACCACATGAAACAGGAATCCTTCCGTGAAGCTACAGGCCAATGCCTCACCATATGTTATTGTGGCTGGCTTGCGTTTCTGAAACGTGAAAGTATTTTTACACTTCTATGACTTAATTATTTATAGATAGATAAAAAGGGGTGTGCTGCCCTTCCTAAATAATATATATTTATTCAATGTACAGTTACAGTATACATGAGCATGTCCGGTATTATGTCTTTTAAAATGATAATGATAATTCTAAGGTTTCTAGAAGACATTTTCTTAAGTGAACTGTTTTAGAGATATCAGCTCTCAAAGTCGTAAAATGGCCCCCTCGATTTCTTAAACTATGTACGGGTTTAAGTTAAAATAATGGAAACAATGCATATGAATAAAATCTTTCAATGATTTTAGGTTCCATCAAAGTTTCTTTTTTGAGATTTAAGTTATTTTTTAATTCACTGCTGCGGAATTCTTGGTGCGCTAGTCCAACTCGCACTTGGGGTTTAAATAGGTTTTTACAGTATTATCATTTGTAGGGGTCAGAACTATGGGTGCAAAACTTAAACAAAACTTGTCAAGTCGACTTGACATAGCACATACATCCATAAAATATACATATTTGTATGTAATTTTATTCCGAGATAGGGAATAAAAATGGATACAGATTTTTCAATAATATTCATATTTTTCTTGGCTAATGTGTTCCCATATGTCAATTTTAAATCTTTCTGCCCATAGTTCCGACCCCTAATCATTAATATCTCCATTGATTCAAATCTCTTACCGTTTCTAAATATCTGACTACTGCACAAGTCATCCACAACATCACAAATTCTTCTTTGATCAATGAGTGACCATAATAAACAGGGATGGATATGGTGAACACCATCATATACAAGGAGAGTTTATACTTGTCTCTGAGCTTGAGCATAGGGCTCTTTTTACTCTTTACTGCTGACCAGATGGTGATACAAGCTAATTCAACGCCCTGGCATGCCAGTAGATTGGCTATGAAGCAAGCTGCAAAAAAGAGATGGAAATTGAACAGCTGATAATACTTTGGAAACAAAAATTATTGACTAATTTTTACATATTCACTCACTTGCTTTTTAGTAACTGTGGCTACAAGCTGTCAGTCTGTATGGAATAGAGTTCAACTAAAATATCAAAACAAGTGAGTGGATATTAAAGAAAAAATTACATACCTATTATTAGCAAATATTTCTGAACTGATGCAGAATCCATATTGCCAGAGTCTGAAAAGATACACATATCTAGAACTTGCATGTCTCTATATACCTATGAAGAATATAGTCTATAATGATTGTTATTTAAGAATATGTACTATACCTATATGAAATTTAAACTATGTAGTGTGCATAGAAAATGATGGGTCAGTAGAATTTGTTATATACAAAAACTGCAATCAGGGAAGGAAAATTGTTATTTTTGGCATTGCTGATAAAATGTGGATCCATATATTAATTACCACATGATGATGACAATAAGAATACATTTGCCACCACTCCCAACAGTTTCAAGTGTCATTGACCATTGTTGCAAGTGTTGACTAAGAGTTTGAAGTGGCATTGCTCATTCATTTATTGAAGATTGTTGATGGGCAGCAGCTTGCCCATCGTGGCAATTATAATGGGCATTACCTTCTAATGCGTCTACACGCATAGGTGAGGCTTATGTCCAGCAGTGGACTAAATTAGACTGTTGACGATGATGCAAACGTAAATAATCTAATCAGCATTTACTCAAAAGTTTACTATGAATCAAGCGGTTTAAATACTCACGATAACCCAGAGTTATGCAACTGAGAAATAAAACCTGGATGCTTAATATCCGATCCAGTACCACACCCTTCATATTTTTTTATGTTATTCAGTCTCATTTAAACAATATAATATGTCGATATACTTAGTGATATCAGCAATAACAAAGAGCGGCACGGCACGGCACGCGCGGGTATCGGGTAAATGTCAAAATGACATTAATGACAATAAAGAATATTTTTTTAAATATTAATTGGCTTGGATACTAGTTATTTAAGCCAAACAATAAAGATCAAAGAATATAATCGGTACATTAATTTTGAAAGATCGCGCCCGATCAGCCCGACTGACTGTTGAGCCTGTTGTTTTTTGCCATGTAGGCAACAAGGATCCCTGGGTCGCGTTTTATAAAGTTACATTTTACAATTTCGCTGTTTGCCTCTCTAGCGCACGCACAAATTGGCTAGAAAGAGAGGTAAACAGCAAAATTTTAACTTTAAAAAACGCGACCCTGCTAATGTTAAAAATTCAAGTTTTCAACTGTGTAATACGGTCGGAAACACGAGGGTTTTTTGGAAAACGTATGCCACTAGTTGGCGCCACTTAGCCGTAAGGTCCCGCTAAGAAATACAATTGTCTAGCTCCAAAGAAAAACTAACTAGAAGGCATTTTTATATAATTTTATTAACTCATACAAAACATTTAAACACGAAACTATAGGAGCTCTGAGAATTTAGACAAGTTTCTGGACCTGACGCCTCAGTGCTGCCGCCTTGGTGAACGTCATTTCAGAAAACCCTAGGCTCTATTAGTGTGGTTGGTTGGCCACCTATTCCGCTCAAGTGACAAAGGGGTCATAAAACTCGTACAGTACAGTAATCAAAATCATCAAATAAGAGTTCATAAAGATTAATAAGGATATTACGAAATCTGTGGCTCGCTTTTGGGTAAGATTGGCACAAGCCCGGGACGAATGGCGTACGCGAAGAGAGGCCTATGCTCAGCAGTTAGCGCTCAAGGGCTGATGATGATGATGAAAGATTAATAATGCCACTAGGGTTCTCCTAAGTCTTGTAATCTCAATGACTTGACGATAGACTTTGACTATGGTAGAAGTATTTTGTGTCATAGTCAACAACATGCAAACGCAGTACAGTTTACTGACCATCGTCAACCTTATTACATTAGCAATAAGGTTCACTGGTAAATAAATTAATAAAACAAAATCCATAATTATTTAGGTATTTATTGTGCTGTTGTAGTATACTCAACGCATCTTGAAGGATCAGTCGGGAAATATTCCTGACATTTGGTCATAAGTCTTTTAAGGGCTTGAATGTATTTTCGTTGAGTTTCATCATTCATAACATGGGCTACATTCTTGGAGAAAATCTTTTCTCGTCCTGTACGGGCGTGAATACCAACCATAGTTACTCCGATAGGCCACGGAGCGTTACCAATCGCCATCTGAAGATATGCATCACTTGCCTGGGAATAGAAAACATCAATTATACATTTTAGCATAATTTCATGATAGACGGTCTTATACAGCGTGTTTTTCTTCATATGCTATAACTTTAAGGGAAGCTTATTTAGGTCAAATATAACTAATTTCTCTAAGAAACTAGTGTTTTAAACCTTACTGTTATTGAGTTATTAAAAAAATAAGTTTAATCACTGAACATGTGTATTGCAACCTTTATTACATCCTAATGTTCCTTATTTGGCCGTCAGTTACCTGAGATTAACTTTTATTTTATTCTTAAGGTTCTCTCACACTTACCATTTCATTTATTATGTATGAAAACAAAAGAAAATCTTTTTTATCAAATTTTTCAAAAGCCTATATACCAGACAACTTCTATTAATGTCCCAAGTAACCTGTCTAATTTAACGCATATCGAAACGAACACCCTGTATATGTAGGAGAGGAAGGAAAAGATGCTTTTGGAATTTGAATAGATGGTCTACGGTCCACATAGCTTACATGGAATTTTAAGAGAAAACATAACAATTGTCTGTGTCACATAGCCTCCTGATTAGTAGAATTAGTCACACTCTTTGCATACATACCATTATGTAATTTCTCTCCAATAAGCACTTTGTGATTTCCATTAGGCTGTCACAGATGTCTTCAGGTAAATTTTTCTTCTTGAGTTTTCTCATGAGGGGTTTGAGGTACACTTGTGTCTGAGTGTATGTTGCACGTGTCATTTTATGTTTTACTGTATTTTTCTCAGCTGCAGTTGCAGAATTGAGTTGTTGGCCCCACATTGTCAAAAGAAACTAAAAATGAAAACAGGTATTTTGAAAAATATTGTAAACAATGCCATGGCTGACACTGTAAATAATTTTACATTCTCAGGGGAATTCAAATTAAGCATAGTTTTACCTGTAACAGTGTCATGATAACATTCATATCATGGTTCCTGTCTCCTTGCCCCATAGTTTTTGCCATTTCTTGAATAAATTCATATGTGACGGAATCATCCAAGGCATCTTCTCTCAATGACTTTTCAGTGTCACTCTAAAATAAAATCATGAGCCTGAAGTTTATACCTAAACTTAAACTGCCACAAGCATTTTATTTTTAGCTGTGTGAAATGGGACTGAATGAATTTAATATCACAGTTTGAACAAATTGTGTCATGGTTAATATTTTGCTCATGCAATACTCGTACACTATACTAATACTTGAAATATACCTACATTAATGATGAATTTCAATATTCTACATGTACAATAAAATATTTTGTATTTATTTGTTGTAAACAACAACACTAACAAATACTACTGTTCTAAAATCGATGTTTATTAGCTATAAATATATTCTTACTTGCGTTCCAATTCCGAGAGCTAATATTTCATTAAGGTAAGCTTCATCAACTTTATCCATAGCTTCTTGAAAGTCATTTCTAAAACCCTGAAAATATACAACAATTTGTTACGTATGGTATTAGTTTTTTTTTATTATTTAGAAACTATGTATACATGGCGCTCGCGAGCATTCCGAAAGATTTTAACTGTGCATTCTAGACATTAAAATAAACAAAAAATATTATGAGACCTAATGTCGAATTCCACAAAAAAAATATCCATCGTTTTTGACTTTTTGAATATTTTTTAATATTTCCAATACTTTTTATCATAACAACAATTTGTTAAAATTATTTTTTTTAATGATTTTTTTTAGGGACAGGTTTTTTCGTCAAGTCTATTCTTATTTTTTGATTGTCAGGCAAAAGGTGTGGTATTATTAGAACACATTGTGGTAGCATTGTAATCAAAAAGAAGTTTTATGACGAGTTATGTCGAAAAACTTATTTCGAAAAAAGGTTAATTATCTCTGGAACCAAGCTGATTTCAGGAAATTTTATATAACATTAAATACTCTAAATATGCTCAGGAATTCAGCATTAATATCTTTCAGAATGCTCACAAGCACTGTGTATGTATTCACTTAAAATATTATGTACAAAATAAACCCATAGTCCTATGGGCTGACTGAGACTTGGACACCTTACCCTGTTTGCCTCAGGTTCCTGTATTTCAATCCTTCGCAATCTTCTGAATGCTTGTAATTCACTTTCACCATACAGTAGTATTGGATGGCCTCTCTCTCTCAACCGTTTTATAACCTCAGCTCTTGGCAGTGATGCACTTTCGGATTGCTCAGACTCATTGCTCTCTTGTCTCTTGGCTTAAATCAAATCAAATCATTTATTTTACCAGACAACAAAGATCCATTTTTGTTAGAATGTATGCATTCCAATTAAATTAAATTATTAAATTAGTATTGCTTTAATATAAAAGAAAAATGAATAAATATTACTGAATTGTATTAATAACTAATAATAACATTAAATTTAAAACATATATTCTAAATTTGATTTCACTACTTTGTTGTTGTTGTTGACGTCCTAAGGCACCCCAGAGGTGCAAAGGGCCTTCACAAGATCGCGCCACGCCTCTCTGTCCTCAGCAACACTTTTAGCCTCTCTCCAGCTTAGGCCAACCGTACGGAGCTCGTTTAAGATGGATCGCTGCCAGGAGTGCACTGGCCGTCCAGGAGGTCGGCTGCCGTTGGGCGGTTTCCAGTCAAAAGCGATGTAGGCGTTGTTTTGCTCTCCTCTCCGGATAGTGTGACCTATCCATCTCCATTTCCTGGAGGCAATCTCGATGCCTATAGGTGTATGGCGGCATATAGTCCACAGGTCTTCGTTCCGGATGGTGTTTGGCCAGAAGATGCGCAGTATTGATCTGAGCGACTTATTGACAAAGACCTGAAGCTTGTTGGTCAGACCCTTTGTCACTCTCCAAGTCTCGCAGCCAAAAAGCAGGACCGACTTGACAACTGAGTTGAAGAGGGAAACTTTAACGCGTCGCGTCAGGACATTTGACTCCCAAACAGGCTTTAGTTGGGCGAAAGCAGCCTTTGCCTTGCAAATTCTGCTGTCAATGTCCTCATTTGCTCCTCCCCAACAAGTGATCTGGCTCCCGAGGTAAACAAACTTGACCACTGAGTCTAGGCTTGCGCCTCTCAGCGTCAGAGGGTCCATTGTGTTCGTCTTAACCCGCATGCTGACTGTTTTTCGTTTGTTGATCCGCAGGCCCATTGTATCCGCCTCTTCTTGAAGGTTTCCAAGTTTGGCTTGAAGATGAGCGAGAGTAGGCGAGATCAACACGATGTCATCCGCGTAGTCCAAGTCTTCCAGATTTCCTGAACCCCACTGTATGCCCCTTGGCGTGGTTGTAACGTTTCTCATGATGTCGTCGAGTAGGATCACAAATAAAAGAGGCGATAGGAGGCAGCCTTGCTTAACACCTGCAGATATTTGTATCGGTGAACCCAGCTCCTTCTCGTGGACCACTCTGCATGTACTTCCTTCGTACATAGCTCGTATGATACTGACGATACATGCAGGGATACCCCTTCTGCTCAGACATGACCACAGTGCACTCCACTTCACGGTGTCGAAGGCTTTTTCAAAGTCGACAAAGGCCAAAAAGAGTTCTGATTGCCATTCGACACACTGTTCTATAAGGATGCGCAGGGTATTGGTGTGATCGGTGCAGGAGCGACCAGGCCGAAAACCAGCCTGTTCTTCACGTAAAGTCACTGCTACCTTTGGTGCGATACGGTTCAGCAAAACTTTGGCTAAGATCTTGGCGGCAGCTGGTAAAAGGGTAATGCCGCGCCAGTTGTCGCATCGTGAGAGATCACCCTTCTTAGGAACTTTTACCAGAAGTCCTTGCTTCCATTCTGCGGGTACTTGCCCTGCTTCCCAAATGCGTGTTATTAGGGGATAGAGTAAGGATGCAGTCGTACCAATATCGGCTCTCAACATATCCACATGCACATTATCGGCTCCGGGCGACTTTCCAGGCTTTAAGGACTTCACAGCCTTAACTACCTCGTCGAAAGATGGTGGCATGGTTGGTATGTCGAGTCGCCAACAGGGCAAGTTGGAGTTGATGGTTTCCGAATCTGTTGATTGGGCCTTGTCCAAAAGTTCAGTGAAGTGCTTCGTCCAGTGTTGCAGCTGCTCGCCTGCTGTACAAAGTACTGCACTTTCACTACTTTAATCAAACTAAAAAGTAGCGGGCATTCATATCTACTTTCAACCAATTTTAGTATGCTATTGGTGCTGCTTTGTAGCCTGCTCAGAAGTGATGCTATCTTTGTTCGCAGAATAGGTTGAAAGCTATCTGTATGAGCTTCTGTAAACATCGTTGACGCAATGCAGAAACACGGCAACCCCAATAGTGCCCTGAATCCATTATTATATAGATATACAGATATTAAAGTAGATATACAAAATATAATTAAAAATGAACAAATTAATTGCTGTTAAGTATTAGTAGTAGTTTCTGCAATAAGGGTAAGTACCTTTTTCCCTTTTTTCTTCAATGTGCTTATCTTCCTCAACTTCTTTACTGGTTTGACCATATTTCTTAAAATACTCCTCTTGCTCCTTAGCCAGCAGGTCACCTCTTTTGAAATACTTTTTGTTGGAATTCTGTGAAATTAAATATTATGTTATTAGGCAAAAAATTTTCACTCGATGGCAGTCGATTTTGTTTTATACATTACCAAAACATTTTTTTCCTCGAGTAGCTTCCGTTTTTTAGCAATTTCAGCTTTTAAGATATCCATAGGTTGAGGTACACTTAGTTTTTTGGTAAAAATATTCGTATCTAGTCAGTGTTTTGGTAACAAACAAAAAGTAATCCCAACAAACTCGATCAAAACACAAATCCAAACATTTTTATTACAAAATTCACACAGATACATGTGATTGATGTGATGAATGAAATGCGTAATGAAATGAAACTGTCAAGAGTGTCAAGTACGTCAAGTATGGTCAAGTATCAACATTAGCCACTGTCACTGTCAATGCGTCGGCGCGTTCCAAATCTTAGCTTGGACAGTCGGGTACATGTAATGAACCTTTATACAATTTAGACAATATTTTTCAAATAGCAACACTTGTATGAAATGTCATTCCGAACCTAAACCAAAAGTAAAGAAAATTGTTTATGGTTTGGTTTCTTTTCGTTTCGTTTGTTATTTTGTGATTCTTCTTGAGGATTATATCGGCTATTATTGTGCTAGTATTATACTCAAGAGATAATCTTAGAAACCGTATGAAGGGTTTGGACCTTAGGCTAATATCATTATAAGTCATGGAATAAGGTTAACCAAAGTCATATTTCAGGGATATCAAAATGAATGATAGAAATAAAAAGTCGTGTCTCAATTGTTGTCAAGCATACAGTTTAAAAAGTAAGTTTATTTCTTCCTGTTAGATTTCTGCCAGATCCCTATTCGAAAATAATGTTAATTTTCATTCGCCGACAGGCTTGGCGCTGGAGACAATACCGAATATTCCACTGTTTTTAAAATGTGGCCACTCTATGTGCGAATGCTGCGTCCGCAACATTTTGAAGCTCGGCGATCCTATAGAGTGTAAGATATGTCTACGCACGATGGATGTCAATGCCTCGGACGTCGCAGAGCTGCTCCAGAATAAGATGCGACTGCATAAGCTGTTCCCGGTGAATGTGAGCATGCTGGGGGAACTGGTGCTTGAGCTGATTGGGGTAACTACTCTGAAATGTTTACTTTCGCATATACATAAAGTACCAGTCAAAAGATTAAGCTTACAACACAATTTTCTTTCAAAATAGGCATTTCTTTTTGGGGTATAAATTTTCAGCATTAAAGTTGTAATTTGTTGTCAAGTAATATGCCTCTGATTCTAGATTTACTTCTTTTCAATTAATCTTTAGTTTTGAACAGCTCATATTACTGAGGCAGTATTTGCATCTATAGGCTTTCAAGCTCACAAGGTGTTCATACTAATGATCATCATAAAATTACAACTTCACTTACCCACAAATTATTATTGTATTGTATGAAACTGTGCAGAAATTATAGCAGACTAATCTTAATATCTAACAGCTTTTGAATCAGCAAGATATCAGTAAATAATATTTTGCTGACTGAAAAAATTATCCCTCAATAGTCAATTATGTACCAAAATCATGGAGTGAAAACTTACTTAAACTTTTGACCGGTATTGTAGCATTATCCCTTTGTGTTAGTTTGATAAGGATCCTTACAATAGTTATTGAACCCAAATCGATTCCTAATTGTATTTCAAAATCCATTGTACTGATCCTTAGCAACTACAGATGAGGGATATAGCAAAAGCTTGTAGGATCAGGATTTCTTAGCAATTACTCTGACTTATTCCCTCCAAATAAATCTTGTGCTGCTTGTGTGTATACAAAATAATATTAAGGTCCTAAATTGCTTTGCTATTATGCTAATGTATTTTAAAACTTGTGTCACAATATAATCAAGGATTATTAAAAAAAATATCATGAATATCCTAATATTTCTTATCGGAATAATTTCTTATAAAAGTTATGGTCCTAATCATTAAGTCATATTGACCATACAGTTATTCAAAACCTTTCTTGGTGACTTTTACCTTCATGTGGATTTGTCACTACTTTGGTTCATTTCACTTGTTTGATAATTATATGTTATCCTTTTAACTGCTATAAATTTTTCATAAAGTTACATGAAGTTTTAACTTATTTACAAGACTGGCATAAGTAGCTTGATGTCAGTATGTGTTATACATACATTAGACTATGGCTTTCAAAAGGTTAATCAATTTGTGTCCTGTCCTGATTAATAAATTAATAATCAAAATTTTGTATGACAATAAAGTAATGGTAATAATATGTATATGGATGGTACACCCACACCCATTTTACAAACTAGTACCCTTATAGTTTTATTAATGCTAATATTCTTTTTTTTAGGAAAAGCCAGAAGTAAAAGAGAAGTCACCACAAGATTACTTTATAGACTTACAAGCTATACTTGATAGCACTGACCAAACTCAAGGTAAAGTTATTTAGAACCTGTAATGTATTGTCATTATTCAATTAATTTGAACCTACTTAATAATGATGTTAGACATTAATTTAAAACCTTATTTCAACTTTACTTTACTTACAATTCACAATTCAGTACAATTCAGTTTTCTTTACAATTCAGTTTAGGACCTAAATAATCTGATTGCGATCTGTCAGTTCCATAGCATAACTGTCAAAAACCTAAACTGAATTGCGCTGTGAGATCACGGTAGCCCCCCAAATCTGTGAAGTTCGCTTATTAGGCTGAAATAAAAAGTTCAAAATTATATGTTTACAATAATGTTTTGAAAATAACTCATGCAAGTCAATCTTATTAATTATATTAAGTGTATCTCATCACACAGTATGTAGTTCATTTCATCTCATTAAGAATTTTATATATCTATCTCCCATTGATAAAAGATTTAAAATCTTGCCCTTTTTCATCAAATTATATTCCGTTAAGACTATAATGGTGTATTTCATTACTATGATTATGCCAGAGAAGAAAACTTGTCTGTTAGCTTGAATTATATTTGATTTTTGTTTTTTTTAGGACAATGCTTAGAATGTCATGGCATAACAATGAAAATGTGCCAACAATGTGCCACAGTTATCTGCGAGGCCTGCTTTGATAAGTCTCACAAGAACTTTGCAGTATTCAGGAATCATGTCCTCCAGAATATTGAACAGCAAATGACATCAAATAACTGCAAAGTTCATAACCAGAAATCATTGGAGTATTTCTGTAAAGAATGTGCTAAGTCCATCTGCATGGACTGTCTGATGGTTGGATCTGAGAAGTCTTGTAAGAACCATGATGTGGTGCCTATTCTCGAAATTGTAAGTTATGAATATTTTTTTAAATGTAAGGTAATGGTAGTTTAGCACTTTCACTATATCAATACTAAAGTATTACTCAAAAGAAATTTAGGGACACTGAGTATATTCAGTTTAACTTCAAAAATAATTAATTTATGTATTATTTTATATAAAATATTTTTCATTAATCTTTTACAGTGTTCATTGGTATAATAATTAGGGAATAAATAATTAAAACTTACTTATTTAGATATGCTTAATAAACTAGTACTAAATGAAGCAGTTGCAAGATGGCCCTTATTTTCTTTTGCGCAGTATAAAATATCAGATAATGTTCAATTGTAGGAAATAACAGTCTTATATTCTTATTCAAGCTGCTTATTATTCTTATTCCAGCAATTAAATCAATGCTTAAATAAAATTATTTTTAGTTTTGACAAGGTTTTGTTTCTTTAAAGGCATTGAACCCTGTTGGGTAAAATAATGTCTACCATGTCCAATTATTGTTTCTTACAGAATGAAAAGTTCTTATCAGATTTACGTGAAATATTTCCCCAAGTGGATACTACATTCCGGAGGCTAACCAAAACTGCTGTTGTAAGTACTGTTTGTCTTTAGTGCCTCAATACTTTGACATCAACTCTGTTCTAATTCTTGTCATATAATTATCTGTTACACTATTCTTTAACCAAAGTTATTGTTCTAGGATATTGGCCACCAACTTATGGAAATGGATAACAATAGCGGCTCGCCTGAGCTGCAACAGGTGACAGCGGCTATAGAGCAGCATTTCTCGAAACTGCAAGCAGTCGTGCAGACTCACAAAGAGGAGGTATTTATTTCTAATATTTTTATCACCAGTGATTATAACTATAAATGTAACTATTGTTGTTATTTGCTGTGGTGATTGTAGGTATAATTTTATAATTTTCGTTACTCATATTTTAAACAGACGGGAACTTAATCGCGTACATTTATATTTATTCTGCGCGCAGATATCAATCGAAACGTGGGGATAAAGAAATAAAATTTTGTGTGTATAATAATTATACACATAATTATTATCGGGATTAATTTTCTCAACTGCATCCATTTAAGTAAATAACTTATTCGATTTTAAAGTAATTTTAGATACACATTGAAATACACCGTGGGCTCCGAAACCCGAAAGATTTTAATCATGCAATTTTGATGTAATAACAAACATAAAATATTATATGAGTTTTGTCATTTTTGGCGAAAAAAAATATTTTTTTACTATTTTTTAATGTACTTATTTTAACATAAAAAGTAAATGTTATTCATATAACTGGCACTTAAAATTAGTTTTCACGTTTTTTTTACAAAAACCTAATTTTTTAAAGGTTTTATTTCTCACTTTTTGACATCTATTAATTAGGTTAGTGAGACTATTCTCCATAATGGCACCAACGCCGTTAAAAAGACCTTTTGTACTGAGTAACAATTAGAAAACATGATTTTTTTAAATTAGTAATAACTCTGAAACTAGGCGATACCCAGAAAATTTTATATGACATTATAGTTTCTAAATGTGATCAGTGGCCTACAGAGGCCAGGAATACACTGTTAAAATCGGTCGGGCTTAAACAGCCCACGGTGTATACTGTATACAATAAGGTCCATAAGTCATAAAGCCTATTGTCGCTAGGTGATGGAGAATGTGGCGAGACTACGTCGCATCGAACGGGATTCGTTGCTCCGCGCCAGGGACGACGTTGCTACTGCAATTAAACAGTCTAACCAGCTCATTAAAGCCTTGAAATCAGCTCTGGAAAGTGAGAAAAATCAAACGGTAAATATCACTGGCTAATTGTAATTACAAGGCTATTTATTAAGTTACTTTAATTATATCTTTAATATTTGTTCCTTGGTCATGGCTGTCTACGTATTTAAGTATCTATATGTATCTATCTATTATATATATCGTCGCCTGGTACCCACATCACAAGCCTTAATTGAGCTTACTGTGGGACTAGGTTGATTTGTGCAAGATGTCCCAAGATATTTATTTTTTATTATGCTGTATTCAGATTGATACTAAGACTTCACTCCTTACTTTAGACGAATCTGTCGGCGCTACTCGAAGAAGCTAAAAATATAATCGAGAAACCCTGGTGCTTGACTAAAGAAGAATCTGACAAGGACAAATTGAAGTATGTATTCTAACAATAAGTATACAGTACTAGTTTCCTCCAAAGCACTTCGTTGTTAAAAACTTGATATTATCTGGTTTTAAAAAAAAGTATCATATTTTTTTCACAAAACGTAGGTTTGTACAATTTGAAAGTATAGACCTTTGTGGATTAACAACTTGTTTCTTTTGCGTTGCTTTCCTAACGGTAGTGACATCCAAGGGTGACTGCTTATTAAATATGTATTAAGATTGTCATTAAAATATTCAATAATTTAATGCCACACGAAAAATCACGTACTACATCCAAAAAGCGCTTGCTTAGCGGGTTGGCTATAAAATCAAGTTCTTTACTCTGAGCCTACAAGGCGAGTATTCCAATTTGGTTAAAATCAATAAAATAAACTTTTTATCATTTTTAATAACGAGTAATATAGCTTTCATAGATATTGTATGACAAGTAGCTATTTTTAGAGGTATGACCAGCAACACATAATTTTCTTGCAATTTTATTCATTAATTTTAGTCATTTTACCCTATTCCTTTCTTCTGAGATACTATGTTACTTTAGAAGAATGTTTTTTTATGTGCATGGTCTCGATTGGCAGCATAAAACAGAAGATGTTTATTTTAACTATATTTGAGTGGATTCGATTCCCAGACGAGGTAAATAATTTTTAGAAAAACTGTGAGTGCAGAATTATTAACTCAAAAAAAATTACAATGTCCTTATCTCATCAAAATCCCCTACGATATTTAGGTACTTTCCCTTCATGTCCTGTAGTTTGGAACGCCCTGGGGCCCATTTCTCGAATGCTTGTAACTTGTAATACAAGCGGAAGTCCTTATCTAATTAATAGTGTCAAAAAGAGACTTCCACTTGTAATACAAGTTACTCGTACAAGCTTTTGAGAAATGGGTCTCGGTATGTTAATGATTTTTCTCAAACTTGCTACGGAATGTTGATGTTACTTACTTTAAATTAAACCCGGAAATACTACGTATCCGGTGTCATGTGCTAAGATGATATGTAAAGAGATTTGATGTATTTATTTCACACCTAGGACTGCAACAGACTGTCTTTTGTTTTGAAACGTCAAATTGTGACATTAGGTCTTGACATTCAGCCACAGAAATAAAAATACCTTAGAACTGATGTCTATACCACCAGGTAAAAGAATACCTCAAACAGATTAAAAACAAAGTTAGGCGCGATTGTTTTTTTTTTTTAATGTTTGACGATACTGTACTATTGGTATATTTACAAATATGGTTCGGCGAAATCAGTTCGTTTTTATTTAATGGCAAGTTTGAGAAAAGCACTATTCAAATCTCGGCGAGAAACGGTTACAGGCCGCGTATCCCTATCTGAGATATATCTACTTGGCCTGTAACCCTTCGTTTCCCGTCCTCTATAGTAATGTACTAATGATTAATATTCGTTCTTACACAGGGTGTGCGTAAGCGAGGAGCTATGTCTGCTGATGAGCGACTACGTGCAGCTAGTGGGCAACGCGCAGGCGCGCTACTCATTGCGCGCGACGCGGCAGCTAACTGCAGCGCCCGCGCCGCCGAGCACTCCCGTCTTCCCTCCCACATTCCGTACAGGTGGGCGGTTTATCCCACCTTTTAGTCATTACTATAGAAGCCAGGACTGGGGTTGAAGGTCGAAGATATGTAAGCTGTATCTGTTGGTAAACGACTACGTGCAGCTAGTGGGCAACGCGCAGGCGCGCTACTCATTGCGCGCGACGCGGCAGCTAACTGCAGCGCCCGCGCCGCCGAGCACTCCCGTCTTCCCTCCCACATTCCGTACAGGTGGGCGGTTTATCCCACCTTTTAGTCATTACTATAGAAGCCAGGACTGGGGTTGAAGGTCGAAGATATGTAAGCTGTATCTGTTGGTAAACGACTACGTGCAGCTAGTGGGCAACGCGCAGGCGCGCTACTCATTGCGCGCGACGCGGCAGCTAACTGCAGCGCCCGCGCCGCCGAGCACTCCCGTCTTCCCTCCCACATTCCGTACAGGTCCGGTTTATCCCACCTTGTAGTAATTACTATAGAAGCCAGGACTGGGGTTGAAGGTCGAAGACATGCGAGCTGTGCCTGTAAGCTACTACGTGCAGCTGTTGGGCAACGCGCAAGCGCCGCCGAAGTTACCCGTTGTCTCTCCCGTGTTGTGTACAGTCACCACACGGGATTGTTGAGCCACTTGATACTGTTCGCAACTTGGTCGAATAATATAAATCGGGTTCCGAACTCTTATGAGGCTGGTATCACGACTTCGGCCGAACTCTGCTGGCCAATGGGGCGGGCGTTGCTACGGATAGCCAATGACCGCTCGCGTATTCTTCAGAAGGTGACATTACCATGGTTACGTAATAACAAAAATGTTTAACCAATGATTGATCGCTATTTTTCCGGAAGCTGACGTTACTATAGTTACGTTATAATTATAACATCCGTTTTAGTCCTGGAGACGTCAATCTAACTTCAGAGCTCTGATGGTAATTTCGTTCACTTTCTTTTTAACGGCTGTCACTGACAGGTATTTTTTCAAAGTTAGAATTTCAGTCAGAAACTTTCAAGTTTCTACTAAACATTTTTATGGCTATTGACAGATTATAGGTAGATTGTCAAAGGTTACCTACCATATTTCTACAAAGGTTACATTACTTACATTACATAAGTTTTCAACTAACGTCCACTAAGCTGTAACGAATGATAATAAAGACAGCAATAGCATTTGTCTCTGTCAATGAAAAACATAATTTAAAATTGCTCGATAACATGCCTATTTTTATAAATATCTTGAATGGAAAAAATACCTCGCCTATTAATGTAAGATAAGTCATGGCAACCGATTTGAAACAAATACAAATATAGTACATTACTATAGAGGACGGGAAACAAAGGGTTACAGGCCAAGTAGATATATCTGGCCGAAGGAACTGAGGCCAGATAGGAATACGCGGCCTGTAACCCTGTTTCTCGCCGAGATTTGTATAGTGCTTTTCTCAAACTTGCCATGAAATAAAACGAACTGCCAGGACTGGGGTTGAAGGTCGAAGACATGCGAGTTGTGCCTGTAAGCTACTACGTGCAGCTGTTGGGCAACGCGCAAGCGCCGCCGAAGTTACCCGTTGTCTCTCCCGTGTTGTGTACAGGTGGGCGGTCTATCCCACCTTTAGTAATTACTATAGAAGCCAGGACTGGGCTTGAAGGTCGAATACATGCGAGCTGTATCTGTTGGTAAACGACTACGTGCAGCTAGTGGGCAACGCGCAGGCGCGCTACTCATTGCGCGCGACGCGGCAGCTAACTGCAGCGCCCGCGCCGCCGAGCACTCCCGTCTTCCCTCCCACATTCCGTACAGGTCCGGTTTATCCCACCTTTTAGTAATTACTATAGAAGTCAGGACTGGGGTTGAAGGTCGAAGACATGCGAGCTGTGCCTGTAAGCTACTACGTGCAGCTGTTGGGCAACGCGCAAGCGCCGCCGAAGTTACCCTTTGTCTCTCCCGTGTTGTGTACAGGTGGGCGGTTTATCCCACCTTTTAGTAATTACTATAGAAGCCAGGACTGGGGTTGAAGGTCGAATACATCCGAGCTGTATCTGTTGGTAAACGACTACGTGCAGCTAGTGGGCAACGCGCAGGCGCGCTACTCATTGCGCGCGACGCGGCAGCTAACTGCAGCGCCCGCGCCGCCGAGCACTCCCGTCTTCCCTCCCACATTCCGTACAGGTGGCCGGTTTATCCCACCTTTTAGTCATTACTATAGAAGCCAGGACTGAGGTTGAAGGTCGAAGACATGCGCGCTGTGCCTGTAAGCGACTACATGCAGCTAGTGGGCAACGCACAAGCGCCGCCGAAGTTACCCGTTGTCTCTCCCGTGTTGTGTACAGGTGGGCGGTTTATCCCACCTTTTAGTCATTACTATAGAAGCCAGAACTGGGGTTGAAGGTCGAATACATGCGAGCTGTATCTGTTGGTAAACGACTACGTGCAGCTAGTGGGCAACGCGCAGGCGCGCTACTCATTGCGCGCGACGCGGCAGCTAACTGCAGCGCCCGCGCCGCCGAGCACTCCCGTCTTCCCTCCCACATTCCGTACAGGTCCGGTTTATCCCACCTTTTAGTAATAGGCTACTTGACCCATTTTTAAAGTTTGTCTTATATTATTAATCAATAAACTGAAAAAAATATAAATCTATTTTTTCACGACCTAGAAAACCGCAAAATTGTAACTTAAAATTTAAACTTTCGTTACCGCGCGAAAACGATACTAGCCATGTTAATGCTTAGATTATCTGTGGTGTGACGTCACTCAAACCGAAAACAAACATTTGACATGTCACTTATGTTATGTCAATGTCACAGCAAAGCTACATGCCTTTGCCTACATGTCCATGGCGAATTTCACTCGTATAAGATTCGACATGAAGTTAGTTTAAGATCCTATGGCGTCACATCATGGCCACCGGGACCATCAGGGACACCGTTTTCAGAGTACGAAATTAAAAAAAAAAACAAATTTTTCAATAAAAAATATGTACCCAATGTACCCATCAAACACTTTTAATACACCGTAATCGAAAAATATTGATCTTTTCAATAAATACTACAGAAAATAATAATTTTTGCACTAAATTTGATATGAGTCAAGTAGCGTATTACTAATGAAGCCAGGATTGGGGTTGAAGGTCGAATACATGCGAGCTGTATCTGTTGGTAAACGACTACGTGCAGCTAGTGGGCAACGCGCAGGCGCGCTACTCATTGCGCGCGACGCGGCAGCTAACTGCAGCGCCCGCGCCGCCGAGCACTCCCGTCTTCCCTCCCACATTCCGTACAGGTCCGGTTTATCCCACCTTTTAGTAATAGGCTACTTGACCCATTTTTAAAGTTTGTCTTATATTATTAATCAATAAACTGAAAAAAATATAAATCTATTTTTTCACGACCTAGAAAACCGCAAAATTGTAACTTAAAATTTAAACTTTCGTTACTAGTACGGGTCCTTAAATGAAAATACGGTCCCATCGTGAAGAAAGCATGAAACTTGGCATGAAGGTAGCTGTCATATATGTGCTTCAATTAAGATATGGAAGCACGTTAACAAATAATGTTTTCTCCCCCCCCCCCCCCCCCCCCCCCCCCACCCCTTTTATCTCCCGAATTCCGGTTTTTCGAATTTTCTACGAAAACTATAAGACTGAGGAGTTTACTCTTCAGGGACCAAATCATCGTCACTAAATTACCTACAAAACGATACTACATTATACAGTGGTAAGATTAATATATTTCTGTCTACAGCCACCAGACATATTATGGAATTGTAAAAAAAGGCATTTTTTTTTTCTTGCTCCATTTGTAAGAAAACGACAAAAGAGGTGATAAAATACAAAATGACACCTATTTTGTAGTCGTAGAAGCATTACTTCCAGAGTTACAGCTTACCGCGTCTGAATCAAGTACTCGTTTTTTTACCTTTTTACAATACCACCTTTCTGTTAATTTTGTTTTGCTGAGATTTAGAGGTAAGGGTTTCAATAATTAAAAATACAGTCACATACACAGTGAAAATTATATATATTATTTATTTTAATGTATATCACAGGAATCTCCTCCACACTTACAGAGACCAGTACAGGGAAGGCCCGACTTCCTACAACTGCATCGTCCTTTAATGCAGCTGCGGCATGAACATTTCGTCAATTCCTTAACAGATGCGGACGTTTCTTTGGTTGTAATCCAAAATGGCATCCAAATACCGTCTTCTTTCATCCAACCCCAGTTTTCGAAGTTCGGATATTCAGGATTTGGTATCAGACTTTGACCCCAGATCAATCCTGCTTGCAAATAAGCACGTTTTGCATGCTGTTCAAGAGCACCAAGTGTTGGTGGCAGCCTGTCCATTGCCCGTCCCTTGATAAATAACGCTTTTCTAGCTTGGTTTATGTCTTCTATATCGCTAGTTTTGTCGTAAGTCAGAATGACATACCTTGCCAAAGCATCCAATTGATGGATTTCAATTTCATTTTGAGGTCGTGAAAAGGTTTCAAATACTCTGGTAACTTCAGGGAAGGAATTCCAAGTTTTCCAAAAGGACTTCTTTCCCTTTCCACAAAATCCAGATACTGTATCACACCCTGTAAATGCGTGAAAAAATAAAATGCCACTGCATTTTTCTGAGCCGAGTTCATTCACAAGTTGGTGAATAGCAATAGTACGTAAAGCTTTCCCTGTTCCGAATGATATCCAACATTTGCTCAAACCCATTTCTTTTAGTCCGCGGTATAAGGCAATAGCTACAACAACCACATCTGTGTCAACCGTTCTAATTAATATTTCTGTGTGGCCATGCTGCACGGCATGCGAAACATGAAGGAAGAGTCTGGTATCAGCTTCTTCTTGTTTTGACTTTAGGGAGGACGTATCTACGGTGGCATCGTTACACAAAACTTGTTCCCCTTTGGTTGCAACAATCGTTTTCGCATGTTGGACCTGCTGAAGCCCGTCAGCCAGGAAGTTGAAAAGTTCTACTTTGTTCTGTGAAGAACGAAGAAATTGTTGCCAGTTTTTTGGAAGTTTACCTGCTGGTGTGACTTTTTGACGAAATCCAGTACACCTCTTCTCCCGTGTATGATTCTTGAGACTGTCTTCATAATATGCATCAAAAACGACATCAACTGGAATGGGGAAAAAAATAATTTTTCAACATGCTTCCATATCTACTTTGAAGCACATATATGACAACTACATTCATGCAAAGTTTCATGCTTTCTTCACGATGGGACCATAAAACTGATTTTTGTTAGGACAAGGAGCCGCACAGTACTTGATTCAGACGCGGTAAGCTGTAACTCTGGAAGTAATGCTTCTACGACTACAACATAGGTGTCATTTTGTAGCTCAATGTATAAGGTATCTAACATTCTAGCCTATTTTATCACCTCTTTTGTCGTTTTCTTACAAATGAAGCAAGAAAAAAAAATGCCTTTTTTTTACAATTCCATGATATGTCTCGTGGCTGTAGACAGAAATATATTAATCTTACCACTGTATAATGTAGTATCGTTTTGTAGGTAATTTAGTGACGATGATTTGGTCCCTGAAAAGTAAACTCCTCAGTCTTATAGTTTTCGTAGAAAATTCGAAAAACCGGAATTCGGGAGATAAAAGGGGTGGGGGGGGGGGAGAAAACATTATTTGTTAACGTGCTTCCATATCTTAATTGAAGCACATATATGACAACTACATTCATGCAAAGTTTCATGCTTTCTTCACGATGGGACCATAAAACTGATTTTTGTTAGGACAAGGAGCCGCACTATACCGCGCGAAAACGATACTAGCCATGTTAATGCTTAGATTATCTGTGGTGTGACGTCACTCAAACCGAAAACAAACATTTGACATGTCACTTATGTTATGTCAATGTCACAGCAAAGCTACATGCCTTTGCCTACATGTCCATGGCGAATTTCACTCGTATAAGATTCGACATGAAGTTAGTTTAAGATCCTATGGCGTCACATCATGGCCACCGGGACCATCAGGGACACCGTTTTCAGAGTACGAAATTAAAAAAAAAAACAAATTTTTCAATAAAAAATATGTACCCAATGTACCCATCAAACACTTTTAATACACCGTAATCGAAAAATATTGATCTTTTCAATAAATACTACAGAAAAGAATAATTTTTGCACTAAATTTGATATGAGTCAAGTAGCGTATTACTAATGAAGCCAGGATTGGGGTTGAAGGTCGAAGACATGTAAGCTGTATCTGTTGGTAAACGACTACGTGCAGCTAGTGGGCAACGCGCAGGCGCGCTACTCATTGCGCGCGACGCGGCAGCTAACAGCAGCGCCCGCGCCGCCGAGCACTCCCGTCTTCCCTCCCACATTCCGTACAGGTGGGCGGTTTATCCCACCTTTAGTAATTACTATAGAAGCCAGGACTGGGGTTGAAGGTCGAATACATGCGAGCTGTATCTGTTGGTAAACGACTACGTGCAGCTAGTGGGCAACGCGCAGGCGCGCTACTCATTGCGCGCGACGCGGCAGCTAACTGCAGCGCCCGCGCCGCCGAGCACTCCCGTCTTCCCTCCCACATTCCGTACAGGTCCGGTTTATCCCACCTTTTAGTAATTACTACAAGCCCCGATGCAGTGGAGTTCGTCTAGTTCGAAACAATTTTTACAAATTTTTGAATATTTTAAAAATGATCACATTATGCTAATGATAAATTGTATGAACGTTAGTCATGGTTAATGTACTACATTTCAAGAGACACAACAATCTGAAGTACGCTTTTGTTGTTTAATAAATCGATTTTAACAAACCAGTGTCTAAATTATATTTTCGTTCACCACCGTAATTCCACGCTTATAAGCTTGACGCAAAATTCGCAGTGCATCAGGTGTACCATGTCGTCTTTAATATTAATGGCGTTCTTTACATTCATTGATTAATTAGACAATTAAAAATTGTGGAAATTTTTTTAAAAGATACCTCTCGTAAAATAGTTTTTTTTATTCTGATTTATTAGGTCCAAATATTTTATACTCAAAGAAACTACTTTAGTACTATTATTGAATAGTGAAGGTTTTGTCTCTAAACCTTTTCCCCCGGATGAACGGGATAATCTCGAAAAACTGTCTAACTGTACGAGAACATATGCATCGGGGCTTGTATAGAAGCCAGGACTGGGGTTGAAGGTCGAAGACATGCGAGCTGTATCTGTTGGTAAACGACTACGTGCAGCTAGTGGGCAACGCGCAGGCGCGCTACTCATTGCGCGCGACGCGGCAGCTAACTGCAGCGCCCGCGCCGCCGAGCACTCCCGTCTTCCCTCCCACATTCCGTACAGGTCCGGTTTATCCCACCTTTTAGTAATTACTATAGAAGCCAGGACTGGGGTTGAAGGTCGAATACATGCGAGCTGTATCTGTTGGTAAACGACTACGTGCAGCTAGTGGGCAACGCGCAAGCGCGCTACTCATTGCGCGCGACGCGGCAGCTAACTGCAGCGCCCGCGCCGCCGAGCACTCCCGTCTTCCCTCCCACATTCCGTATAGGTGGGCGGTTTATCCCACCTTTAGTATTTACTATAGAAGTCAGGATTGGCTTGAAAGTCGAAGACATGCGAGCTGTCCCTGTAAGCGACTACGTGCTGTTAGGCAACGCACAAGCGCCGCCGAAGTTACCCGTTGTCTCTCCCTTGTTGTGTACAGGTGGGCGGTTTATCCCACCTTTTAGTAATTACTATAGAAGCCAGGACTGGGGTTGAAGGTTGAAGACATGCGAGCTGTGCCTGTAAGCGACTACGTGCTGTTAGGCAACGCAAAAGCGCCGCCGAAGTTACCCATTGTCTCTCCCGTGTTGTGTACAGGTGTGCGGTTTATCCTACGTTTTCAAAATTGTAACTGGCCATGAAAATTTCGAGCCATGGTCGGCGCAGGGAACTGCTTGCCCCGCGATTTTACAATAAGAACATTTGAAAACGGGAAGGTCTGGACATCAATATAATACGAAAACGGACCTATGGGAAAACATGACCGTTTATATTTTGACAACCTATATAAGGCACTAGACACGGCGATATTCGCCCAGCTATCAGCTATCACCGCCGGGCGAGTATCGCCGTGTCTCTTTTATTTACACGGGAGTGCGTATCTTTTGTTCGTGTTTATAGCCGATAGTTCATAGCTTAGTAGCTCGCGGTGAGACCAGTGCCTAAAGGCTCTCAAGCGTCAGAAGGAGCATTCCATGAAAACATCTACTTTTTGTCGCTTACGACTCACTATGGTAGCTACCCTAATAAAATATGCTAGCTGTTAGGAAACACTGGCAATCTTAAAGCCTTGATATGTTATTATTATGCCGTAACTCAGCTTACTAATTTAATTTTTCAAAAGTATTGAAAAGACAGTGTCGCTTACGACATGTTTTCATGGAATGCTCCAGAACCGAACATGTACCAAATAGTTTCCCTAAATTTTTATTCGAGTCAGTTATTTTTTTTTTACATGATATGTTATCCGCTTGACTGATGTTTATGATGATTTTGTTTCAAAATGCCAGTTTTATAAAAATACTTTGAATTTACAAACCCTTTCTAGTTTGTTTTTATTCATATGTATTAATGGAATTTATTCTTCCAGATATTAAAATCAATAAACCTGAAGCGGATCCATCGACGCCTGTAGCGTCAGAGATCCATCGGGAGAAGGCCGCTATAGACAGGAGCGCTGCCAAAGAAAGCTCCAGCCAATCTAGTGAGTTCAAACGTGTTGAACGTTGCACTGTACATAAAATATTAAAGTTTTCTTTATATATCCACCTCATGAAAAAAAAAATCTTATTTTCTCCAATATGCTCGGAAATGTTCGCATTAATGTAGCAAAAACGAAACGCGAAGTACCTTCTTATGTACCAGCTCAAATTAAAAAAAAAGATTTTCATTATTGTACAGTTTTTTGCGGCCGCGAAATTGTACTAAAATCCATTAATGTATTGTTTTTTACTTCTTAAAAAACTACTTTTGGACTTTGAAAAAAATGCATACAGCCAAATTCTAAAGCCATGACCAAACGCCTGGTCTGGATAGAGCGAGAGACGGCGATCAAATCTATGGCCGTCTCGTTCTATCATGAGTTACAAACGCCTCGGTGTGTCAGGTCGTGTAGGTACGGTTTAATGAAACCATAGATATCGTTACTATTTTTTATGAACGACCATGCATTAAAAAAAAGTTTAGGCGGGAATCATAAGAGATTTTTTCTTTTCAATTGTTATTCAATTTGCAAGAAGAATTACTTAATCGATTGTAATAAATTTTGTTTTATTTCCTTGCATGTTTGGAGAAAAGTCCTATATGTGCCTCGGACGGAAATAGAATTTCGTGGATTCGTATGTAATTGTCGGCCTCAGCTTCGCTTCGTCCGACAAAAAATACTCATCCACGAAATTCGCTTTCCCGGCCTCTGCAATAATGTACTATTCCATTTACATAGGTGACAGACGCCCTTTCCAGTCGCCTCCACAGTTGAGGGGATATAAAATAAACATAAGTTTAGCTGTGCCCACACTAAACAAGCGACAAAATTTCCTCGTGAGGCAAACGGTCCATCCTCGCGTAGCAGCGAGTTTGTGTGTGAGCAACAATCACGGTTCAATTTGAACATAATTGCAGTATTATAGGTATACATTGGAGTGTTGTTTAAATAATAAATAGTTATCTTGCGATAGCTGAAAATAACACCTACCTCGGCTCTTCGTGCGTTTGCTACAAGCGCCTGATCCGACTAATCGAGTACAGCAGTGGACTTGCCGTAATTTTTACCTTACAATAATGTAATCTAATTCGTCAAATTAAACTGAAATATTTATAAATTACATTTTAGGTCGAGAACTGAAAATGAAGAAGGTCGCCAGTTTACAGGCAGTCACCGTCACAGGCAAACATGCATCGGCATCGATCGAATTAAAAGCAGGTGAGCGAACATAGACTAGTACATTACCTAGCCACTCACTTGCTTTGATTTTTGCAATAGACTCTATTTGTATGTAAAATAAGAGCGAAATAATAAATAAGCGATTTGGGGCTTGAAGAATAGCCGGTTTCGTACTCAACGAGGGGACTTTCTGCGCGAGACAGCTCGTTCAGCGTGGAGTTTATACTGTGGACATAGCCCACCTAACGAAGACCAAAAGTTGCCTATCGGGGGAAATAACTCGTGTATAAGCGAATTTTGGCATAGTTGTAGGGAATGGTGTTTTAAACCACGTACTAAAAGTACTGGTGGTTAGGGGTGGAGCTAACGGGCGGAGGGGGGTGCAAAGGTCCTTATTTTTAATTTTTCGTAAATAACTCGTAAACCGTGGCTTATAGCAAAAAACGGTCTAGTACATAAGTAATCTACATAAAATTCTCTACAAAACAAGTATATGCATGTTTCCTCTGGGATCAATATGTCATGAGATAAGAAAGCAAGAAGATGGACACAATAGAAATAAACACATTTGTTTAAGTAGGTATGGCACATACAGAATGCTCGCGAGCATTCCAAAAGATTTTATTGCTCAATTCCTGACCATATTTAGAGTCTTTAATGTTATATAAAATTTCCTGGATTCGGCTTGGTTTCAGAGATAATCAACCTTTTTTTCGAAATAAGTTTTTCGACGTAACTCATCATAAAAATTCTTTTTGGTTACAATGCTACCACAATGTGTTTTAATATTACGACACCTTTTGCCTGGCAATCAAAAAATGGGAATAAACTTGACTAAATAACCAGTCCCTAAAAAAAAATATTAAAACAAAGAATTTTAACAAATTGTTGTTATGATAAAAAGTACTTGAAATGTTAAAAGTATGCAAAAAGTCTAAAAAAAAAAGAAAAAAAAATTTTTTTTTTTGGTGGTATTTGACATTAGGTCTCACAATAATTTTTGTTTGTTTTGATGCCTAGAATGCATAGTAAAAATCTTTTGGCGATGATAATGAGCATATTTTAGGTTTAGGAGATAATTAGGAATTTTATTTTTACAAATAAGCATACAGGGCGCGCCCGGGCGCGAACATTCCAAAATATTTTAAGTACGCATTCTAGATATCAAAATAAACAAAAAATATTATGAGACCTAATGTCAAATACCACCAAAAAAAATTTTTTTTTCCTCTTTTATTTTAGACTATTTCAATACTTTTTGACATTTCCAGGACTTTTTATCATAACAACAATTGGTAAAAATTATCGGTTTTTAATATTTTTTTTAGGGACTGGTTATTTCGCTAAGCTTATTCCCATTTTTTGATTGCCAGGCAAAAGGTGTGGTAATATTAAAACACATTGTGGTAGCATTGTAACCAAAAATATGTTTTATGATGAGTTACGTCGAAAAACTTATTTCGAAAAAAAGGTTGATTATCTCTGAAACCAAGCCGAATCCAGGAAATTTTATATAACATTAAAGACTCTAAATATGGTCAGGAATTGAGCAATAAAATCTTTTGGAATGCTCGCGAGCATTCTGTATGTGCCATACCTACTAAAACAAATGTGTTTATTTCTATTGTGTCCATCTTCTCGCTTTCTTATCTCATGACATATTGATCCCAGAGGAAACATGTATATACTTGTTTTGTAGAGAATTTTATGTAGATTACTTATGTACTAGACCGTTTTCTGCTATAAGCCACGGTTTACGAGTTATTTACGAAAAATTAAAAATAAGGACCTTTACACCCCTCTCCCCACGATAGCTCCACCCCTAACCACCAGTACTTTTAGTATGTGGTTTAAAACACCATTCCCTACAACTGTGCCAAAATTCGCTTATACACGAGTTTTTTCCTCTGAGTTTCCTTCGTTTGGTGTACTAACATGCCTTGCCAGAGACACGCGACTGCTCAGGAGCATTCCATTCCGACAGTTTGAGTTTTCTTCCGAGTAATTAGTAAATTTTATGTTTTACCAATTTTTGACTCCTCACGAAAGAGAACTGTACGGGACATCGGTGGACTTTTTCGCAAGAATGCGTCTCTGAATGGTTTTATTTAAATGTTTTATACTAGTACGGTCAAATCGTACATTAAACTCGCAAAACATGTAGTAAAGCTGCATTTTTGGTATGTTATTTAGACACCATAGGGCAGTATAAAACCACATTTTGCAAGCAAAAAAAAGTTGTGCTAGCTGCGTTATACGTGAAAAACTGTGAAATTTACTGTCTATTTTTAGTTTCTGATTTTTATAAAAAAAGCCTTACGTTTTTTGACAACATGTATCAGGTAACGTTTAAAGATGAATGAATTTGTAACAAGATGAGATAACATGCATTACCGTAGGTCTTATAGTTTCAGAGATTCGAGACTTCAAATAGTACCCTGTTTTGTAAACTAGATAAAATGTTGAGTTTTGCTAACGTTTTTGGTTTAATATCGCCTTACCTAATTTTGCTACGAAAAACATGAAATAATTATCTTATAGCGCAATGAATATTCTTTCATTTAAGGGTAAAATCAGGTCAGTAAACTTTGTAATTGAAACTAAAAACGCGAAATTCAAAAAGCAGGAGGTCCGCTATCTAAGTTTTTCATACAAATGGCAAGTCGTGTTGCAAAGCTGCAATTTTTGTATATTATATATAGGCTCTATAGGGATACTGTACGAAAATGCATATTACAAGAAAAAAAAAGGATTTAGGTATAGGACGTAAAAAACTGAAAAAAAATCGGACTTTTTTTAGTTTTTGACGTTTAACTAAAAAACTATAACTTTTTTATACTAATTGCTATAAAACTATGAAAGAATATTAAATTTGAAAGGATTTGAGCTACCTTGCATTACCCTAAATTATATAGATTTAGAGATACGACATTTCAAAATGTGCCATTCATTAAGTTAAGAAAATAAATGCATGTTTTGAAGCCTCGTATACCCCCAACTATAAGACTTACAGTAATTGTTATCGGCTCAATTTGTTCCAAATTTAATGTAGTTATTATCTACAATTACTTTTTTTTTCTTAGCGCGAACGTTTTGCCAATATTTAGTGAATAGCTTTAACGTAACCTAAAATTTGTTTATGTTTTGATAAAAGGGCACTTTATGAAATGTCGTATCTCAAAATATATATTTTATTTATTTTATTGACAAAAAGTTACATGACATTACAGTTTACAACTAATGCGTCACGAACTGGAACTAATAATAAAATATACCTATACAGATAACAAATAAATAAATTAAATTACACTGGTACAGTGGAGCACCTTACATCTATCTCCTCACAAAACCTCAGGCACTCACTACACACTGCTGCCCATCGCCAAACAAACAAGTCGCAGTCAGGTGTCGAAGCTAGAAGCGCATTCAGGAGGGTAAGGGCGCGGGACAGAGGAGAGTTCCTGCTCGACACGGTGCGCGAAGGTGGCACGGCCAACAAGTCACGGCGTCGCGGTCGGAGACCTATCCGAGGGACATCTGGGACAAACAGTCGCACGAGACGCTCTACAAGTTCGGGACAGTCCGACTCGCCACGCAAAGCACGACATGCCGTGACCATAAGCATATAGTTTCGCCTAACCTCCAAAGAATTGAATCCAAGGGAGCCGAGAAGAAACTTCGTAGGGTACATGTATGGATAATATCCATAGGTTTTTTTGTAAAGAAACCTCAGAAATGCTTTCTGCACCTTTTCAAGAAGCAAGATATACGTCGATTCGTAAGGGTTCCATACAATCGATGAGGTCTCTAGCTTACTCCTTACTAACGCATTATAGACCATTTTAATGGCCACCGGGTCATGAAAATGACGGAGATTTGATTTGATGAGAGGATAACGAACCCCAGTCTACGAAAGCAGCTCGTGGCAAGAGAAGAAATATGTTCGTGAAATGTGAACCGCGTATCGAACATAACGCCCAAGTCCTTGATGCAGGGGACTCGTCTTAGCAACTCTGACCCTAGCCTATATTCAGCGTAAATTGCTGTATTAGAGCGGGTAAAGGTACATACACAACACTTAGATGGGTTGAAGTGAAGTTTATTTTCTATACTCCACCGAAACACCAAGTCAATATCCTCCTGTAACGTCTCGCAATCAGCTCTTACCTCTACCCCGTATACCAATTTTAAATCATCAGCATACAAGAGACACTACGGTAATGCATGTTAGCTCAACTTGTTGGAAATTTATTAGTCTTTAAACGTTTATTTACATATGATACGTAGGTTGCCCTGAAAGTTTCGGGAATCGGAAAAAATACGCATTTTAATGAAATAAAAGTACTTTTATTGTTTTTCAAAGTATTCTCCTTTGTGTTTAATACACTTTCTCATTCTCTGAAACCAGTTTTTAAAACAGTTATTGAAGTCTGAAGTGGGGGTTGACAAAATGGCCATTTTATAAGCGTCGACTGCTTCTTCCGCGGTCTGAAAACGCTGACCACGCAACCGATTCTTTATTTTCGGGAAAGTAAAAAAATCGTTGGGACTTAGGTCGGGGCTGTACGGAGGATGGTCCAGTAATTCGACCTTTTCGCCCTTCAGATAGTCGTCTGTTTTCTGAGGGGTGTGAGGGCTGGCATTATCATGGTGTAGTATAATACGGCGGTTAGGGTTAGTTTTTCGCAGTTCAGCAAAAACAATCGGTAAACAAACGCCTATATACCAATCGGCATTGACAGTTCTTCGATCTTCAAGAGCGATAGTCGCCACGTGACCCGATTTGGAGACAAACGTGGCTACCATTTTTTTGATCGACCTGCGAGAACGAACAACTTTTGTCGGCTTCGGTTCGTCTTCGTAAACCCAAACTCGAGATTGGTTTTTCGATTCAGGCTCATATGCGTAAATCCATGATTCGTCACCTGACACAATACTAAAAACGGCATTTGAGCTTCCTCCATTAAATCTTTTTAAAGTTTTGCGGCACCAATTGACAAGTACCGTTTTCTGGTCGTCAGATAACAAGTGAGGAATCCACCGGGAAAATAACTTCCGCACGCCCAACTCTTGTTGTAAAATAACTTGTACCTGACTCATTCCAATGCCTAAAGTCTCCTGAATCTCCCGATATGTAACATGCCTATCTTCCTTTATCAGTTGGCGAACAACATCGATGTTTTGATCGGTAACGGCCGTTTTCGGTCGACCCTCACGTACGTCATCCGCAAGAGACACGGCCACGTTGGAATTCCGAATACCACCTGTATATGGTCGTCTTTGAAGGTGCTTCACTACTAAAAGCAATAGTTAATCGGTCTCCACATTGTTGTTGTGTTAATCCACTTTTAAAGTCATAATAAATCATTGCTCTAAAACTTTCGCGGGACAGCTCCATTTTCACCAGCGACTCAACGACTTTAAAAAACAATTGAAAATCGGACATTGTTGTTTTTTTCTAAGTGGCCAGTGTTTTCGAATAATGAGACTATGCTTGTAAGAAAGAGGTATAACACATGTCAAATATACGTTCCTAAGTATTAAATTCCCGAAATTTTCAGGGCATCCTACGTATCAAAAAACGTAAGGTTTTTTAAATAAAAATCAGAAACTAAAAAATGGCCGTAAATTTCGCAGTTTTTCTCGTACTACCCAGCTAGCACAACTTTTTTTTGCTTGCAAAATATGGCTTTATACTGTCCTATGGTGTCTAAACAACATTCCAAAAATGCAGCGATACTACTTGATTTGCGAGTTTAGGGTAAAATTATGTACGATTTGCGTACTATACTTTTTATTGAGTACTTACTACACTCAATATTTTATGTAATTAACAACATCGTATTTTAATTAACAAATAACTTATTTACCGAAGAACAAAATTAGAACTGTTCTTTTGTGCGGAGAAAAAACCTTACTC